>CAUYQG010151502.1:0-10889 GCA_963574415.1 Tarsius wallacei | reverse complement strand
GTTCCCCTGGGTATATTCCCAGTAGGGAGATTGCAGGGTTATATGGAAGGTCAATTTTAATTTTTAATTTTTAATTTTAAAGAAGTGGGGTACAATTCAGGGCTAGGAATGCAAATGGTCATTATGCAGGTACTCTTGTTGTTGAGGTATGCTCCTCACCCTGGCAGTTTCTCACTAACTATTGCCAATACCCCATCACCACTCCCCTCCCCCTGGCAGTTTCCCACTACTGGCAATGCTTTTCTTATAGTATTATAATAATTGTTCATGATTTACTTATGAGTGAGAACAATGTGGCAATTCCCAAAAGATCTAAAAATCAACCTTCCATATGACCCCACAATCCTCCTATTGGGAATATACCCGGAAGAATTCAAATCACTTTATAAAAAAGATATCTGCACACGTGTGTTTATCGCAGCATTGTTTACAGTGGCAAGAACATGGAACCAACTGTGCTGCCCATCAAAAAAGAACTGGATTAAAAAATGTGGTACATATACATGATGGAATATTACACAGTCATAAAGAAGAACAAAATCAAGAACTTCACAGCAAACTGGATGGACTTAGAGTCTATAATACTGAGTGATCTTTCACAGAAACAAAGAACGGAATATCACATGTTCTCACTCATAAGCGGACCTTGAAGAATTATCATAATACTATAAGAGAATGATTGGCAGTAGTGGGAAACTGCCCAGGGGTGGGCAGGGAAGCGGGATTGGCAGTAGTGGGAATCCTGGGGAAGGGGGGCACACCTCGTTAACAAGGGTACCTGCATAATGAACATTTGTATACCTAATCCTGAATTGTACCACACATCTTTTAAATTAAAAAAAAATTTAAAAACTATCGGATGTGAATGCACATGGGAGATGGTAAAACTCAATTTCTCTCCCCTCCAGCCAAAGCTCAGAAAGACAGCAGGACCTTGGATATAACAGCCAGAAGGGCATCACTCTTTACCCCGACCTTCAGTTCCCAGGATGACAGAGCAGTAGCAGAGAAGAGTTAGCTCCTAGAAATGGCGGGAAAGGAAAAGGGGAGAGTGTTGTCTCATTCAATTCTCACGCCATAGAGAATATTGAGTACCTACAACATGCCAAGCGCCAGGCCAGTCTCTGTTCTCATAAAGCTCACATGGGGGTGATAGATATTCACTAAAAAATTCTGCAGACAATAAAAACTTCCCACAAGGAAATGAACTAAGCATGAGGAGTCATAGAAGGCTTCCCTGAAGTGACACTTGAACTGAGACCTAAATGATGAAGAGTTACGTTGACAAAGGTGAGGAAGGTGATTCCAATGTGAGAAAATACAAGTCCCAAAAAGTCCTCATGGTGAGGGGAACTATGAGCATAAGGCCTGGAACATAAGGATAAATCCCAAGGAAGCTGGGAAGCGAAGTGTGAGACAAGGCTGGGGAGATGGGTCAGGGTCGTATAAGCAATTCCTGGGAGGTCAGCTAAAGACTATTCTCTTTATCCTGAATACAGTGGGGAATTGTGCAAGGGTTTTACGCAGAGTGGTCAGGTGGTTATACTGGCTGCAGGAGGAAGACCAGATGGAAAGGAAGCTAGAGTGGATAGTATAAATGGTGGCTGGCATTGATTGATTTACTGTATGCCTAGCACAGTTCTAAGTGTTTATATAAAGTACAGGCACTCGATGAAATAGGTATTATTATGAGCCCCATTTTAAAGATGAAGATACTAAAATACAGAGAGAGTAAACTAGCAGGATTCCAACCAAGCTGTCTGGCCGCAAAGCCACACACGTAATGACTACACAATACTATACGGTGTAGCCGGGCTTGGTGCTCAGCCTGTAATCCCGCGCTTTGGGAGGCTGAGGTGAGTGGATTGCCTGAGCCCGCGGGTTCAAGACCCACCTGGGCAACTTGGCGAGACCTCATCTCTACAATAAATCACAAAATTAGCCAGGCGTGGTAGCGCACACCTGTAGTTCCAGCTACTTGGAAGGCTGAGGCGGAAGACTGAGGCAGAAGGCTGTGGCGGAAGGATCGCCGGAGCCCAGCAGGTCGAGGCTGTGGTGGCTGGGAGTAGCCACTGCACTCCAGTCTGGGTGACTGAGTGAGACTCCAACTCAAAAAAAAAAAATACTATATGGTGGGTAGACCAGATGGACAGCTATTTCGGTAACCCAACTTTGGGTGACAGTAATGGAACTGCAAATAAGTGGATAGATTTTGAAGTGTGTGGGAGATTTTTTAAAAAGACATAACTGAGTGATGATTGGCCACAGGGATATAAGGAGATGGTCATAGGTAGGATGCTGGGGTGGCAGGGAGAAACAGGGAAACACTGAGATGTAGAACATTGGAAGAGAATTCAGGTTGAGATGTCAGGATAGAGGCAGGGACAGCATGAGTCCACTGGGACCTGAAGAAATATGAAGTGTCTTAGTGACATATTTAGTAGTGTCAGCTTCTTTTAAGGTGACCTGGTTTTATCCTCCCACGTGATTCTGGCTCTTTCTGTTTGTTATGATCCATCTGGCATAGTCATTTGCTTCATATAATACAAAGGGTATGCACACAGTGAAAAGAGTCACTATCTTCCTTAAAGTCTTGTTCTGGAGGCAAAAGAGTCCTTACCCCTCCTCATCCCAGAACTTCAGCACCAAATCATGTGAGGGACAGCACCTGCTATGCAATACCAGGACAGTCGAGGATGAAGGATGATTAAGAGCAAAGATTTTAGAGTCAGACCCCAAGACCTACTATTTATGAGTTGTGAGATTATGGCCCTGCTCAATTTGTTAATCTGTCTAAGCCTCAGTTTTTTTGTCTGTAAAATCTGGTCACTGAGAGGCTATAATGAGATAATATACTTAAGATAAAGCCCAGAGCTAGACATGCAATAGCCAAGCAGTGATAGCAATGATTATCTCTGGTAGCGATCTTAGTAGAATGATCACTCCTGGGTTGTTCATTTCATGGCTCAGATCCCTAGAACTGCAGGAATCTCTTCCAGCTACCTCCTACCTTTGTTCTTCCAATGCTGAGGCTTCTCTTGCCATAGGAGCAGTCATCTGCCATGAGGACATTTCTGAGACATCTTCCAAGACAGGTGGCTCATCTCATCCCCTGTTCAGCCACAACAGTCTGTCATTTTCTTCCTTGCATGTAAAGGAAGACTTACATTCAAAGTTGGCTTAGTAAGAGCAAGAGTTCAGAGGATAAGAAAATAATTTTATTTGAAGAGAGTCTCAGAAACTGATTTTTTGGTTTTGTTTTGTTTTGTTTTTACAAAGATGATGGATGGAGTAATCTCCTTTGCAGTGAGTCCTTCTCTTTCCTCAAAGTTGGTTCAAAGGGGAAAATGTAGGCACCTACTGTGATTTGTGATTCCTGCAGAGCCTTCTCTGGAGAAAGAGGTGGCAGTGGTAGAGTTTTCTTTGTTGAGGCCTCCAGAAATTCAATCTGTCTCAGAAGATGGTAGGTCCCATGGGTTGCAGGCCATCATGGGGTGGTTACTAAACAGAAAACAGAGTTGTATGTTTTGTTGCTGCACAAGACACTGGAGACGTCTCACCTTAAGGGTAGGCGAGGAAATGGGACAAGTGTGTTCCTGAGACTCTGATTTCATAGTCTAAGGGTTTGAAGGAAAGAAGAATTCTATATATTCCAGGCCCTGGTGAGGAAAATGTCTCTGCCTATGAAGCCTTGGGAGCACAACCATGCTTGATTCGGGGAAAGGATATTATGAGGAAGAGACACTTCTATAAACAGATCTCTCCCCACTTCCCTGTAGTCCCTGGCCCAGCAGCAGTCTACAGGAAAGAATGCAGTGTCTTTGCTAAAATGTCTCAAGGCTCTATGACTGCATAGAAATAAGTAGCTAAGTTCCCCATAATTGTCATCATCTACACCTAAGAGGAAGGAAACACTCATGTGTGACCAGTGTTCTTAAAACAATCATTTTCTTCAGATAAAGAAGGAACAAAACTAAACTTATGCTTTTGTGTGTACTAGGAAAAAAAGAAAACAAAAACAAAACAGAAACATGTACCTGATCCCTTGCTACCCATTGCAAGATGGGCAGGTCATTTCTGGAATCTCACAAGCTGGGTCTTCACAAAGCACCCCTGCATCCCTGTTTCCTGGAATCTGCTAAAAGAAAATGGCAAACCAGCCAAGATATTTGACCGAGGTTTCTTAAGAAAACATCTTGGTTTGGGTTGTTTTCTGAGGACAGGGTTGGAGAGATGTGGTTTAAGTAAGAAAATTGCCCATGGACAGTGATGGAAATAATGACTCTCCTGACCATTCTGTGTGTCTCTGGAAGTAGTTACAGGAACAAAGTAAAACAGTGTTTGCAGATTACCTGGGGAAAATGTTCAGAGTGGACAATTGATCTAAAAGGCCAGAGCCAAGAACCCACCACTCTAGTCTGCTACCAGGATAATTCCACAGCTGGAGCATGTCTTTAGTAACTTAAGTGGAAGACAGGGAGGGTTTGATTTCTGGAGCCTGGTTAGACTTCGAAATGAAATAAAACAAACTACTTGATCTCTTGTGTTGCCTATACTCCCCCAAGAAGAATGCATCTCAGGTCTCTGACATCTACCCTAATCTCAGAAGATTTATTTTTATGATCTTTTAATAAGGCCAGTCTATTACATGTCAACCAAATTTAAATGGTTTAAATTGACCTTGAAAATGGTTTGAGAGAGTTACAGTTCATAGTAAAAATAAATAAATAAATAAACATCTCTGAATAAACCCCATAAATAATCATCACAATTCTAAGACACAGATAACTAGTTGATTGACCATCAGAATTTGTTTTTTTCTCTTTGGTGTATGAGTGGATTACCCAAAAAAAGAAAATTTTTTTTAATTGTGTATTTATTCCTACATATTTAAACTTCAGTCACCTTCAAAGTAATCTCCATTTGAAACAATACACCTTTTGAGATGCTTTTTTCACTGCTCACAGTTTTGTTGTTGTTTTTTGAGTTGGAGTCTCACTCTGTCGCCCAGGCTGGGGTGCCGTGGCACACTCATGGCCACTCCAGCGTCGACCTACTGGGCTTCGGCGATCCTTCCACCTCAGTCTTCCAAGTAGCCGGAACTACAGGTGCGCACTACCATGTCAGGCTAATTTTTGATTTATTGTAGAGACGAGGTCTCACCAAGTTGCCTGGGCTGGTCTCGAACCCATGGGCTTGGGCAATCAACTCGCCTTGGCCTCTCAAAATGCTGGGATTACAGGCTGAGCCACTGAGCCTGGTCAAAATCGTTTTAAAACTCATCCATTTTGACGCCTTTTAGTATTTCTGCCATTTTTTGTTTGTTTGCTTCACCTCTTCCACATCAGCAATACTTTGAGTATTTTTTTCATCTAGGGAAAAAGCAAACAAAAGGTGCATGGGGGTAAGCGTAGGTGAATAGGGAGGGTGGGGTAGGGGGTCATGCTGTTTTTGATCAAAAACTGTTGAATGCTCAGCAAGGTGTGGGCAGGTTGCTCATGTAAATCACCCATCATGAAATGGGTAAACGCATTGAAAGACTCTCCAAAAAAAAATTTCACTCAAGCCGAACACAGTCCCTCACAAAAATACGAGCTGGTACACCGATGCTGATGGGTTTCTAAAACACTTACCTAGTGGGGGAAGACTGTACTTCAAAGAGCCTGCCCTCCAAAAACTAATTCCATTTTTGGGGGGAGGGGGTCACCCCTTGTATCTTTGTGGTTGTCCTTTTTTGGTGTCATGAGTCTGTTGTTTCCTATCTATTCAGGAAAAGATACACTGAGGGCATATCACATTTGTTTTTATCTCTTGGGTTAAAGACACAAAAATTCTAACTAACTACCTCCATCAATCAGTGGAAGATTCTAAATTCCTAGAGTTCATGAAACTCAAATGGTTAGAACTAGCCAGTAGTACATAGTCTTTCATTCAACAATTCATTTCCTCAGTCATTCAACATGTAAAAGGAGGGGACCAAAACAAACAAACAAACAAACAAGCAGAATTGTCTTTTGGAGGCAGGCCCCTTGTAGTACACTTGAAATTTGTTCCTCTGGATCAAACGGTCAACAAAATTTTTTTTTTTTGAGTTGGAGTCTCACTGTCGCCCAGACTGGAGTGCAGTGGCCGCTTCCGGCCACCGCAGCCTCAACCTGCTGGGCTCCGGCGATCCTCCCGCCTCAGCCTTCCAAGTAGCTGGAACTACAGGCACGCGCTACCATGCCTGGCTAATTTTTTGATTTATTGTGGAGATGAGGTCTCGCCAAGTTGCCCAGGCGGGTCTCGAACCCACGGGTTCAGGCAATCCACTCACCCCAGCCTCCCAAAGGCGCCGGATTACAGGCTAGCATTCCCAGCCTCACCTTTGGAGGCCCTTGTCAGAATGACTCATCCTCATGGTGGGAATCCTGCTTTAGGCTTGAGAGGCATGGATAGCCTGCAGGGGCAGGATTCAGGTTGTATGTGTGTGTGTGTATGTGTGTGTGTGTATATGTGAGCGTGTGTGTGCGTTTGCACTGAGCTATTGAGCTGAGCATGTAGCAGCCATCCTTCCTCCAACAAGGGGTTGGGGGGTGGGCTGGTGGTTCATAGGTCATAAAAACTGAACAGGTGGTGCAGATGAGTTAGGGGAGTCCTCCTGGGTCACCAGAGTCTGTGGAGGTGACAGAGGCATACGCCTGACCCTCAGGAGATGGTGCCATCACAGAGGCCGCGTGTTCCTGGGGGGCGCGGCTTCTTCCCCATATGGCCAAACTGGTGGAGCCTCCTCCTGAAGACTGGAAACTCCCAAACTCAAGGAAGTTTGGGGGAGGGGGAGGAGGGGACATGCTGGGGCCGGGGCCAGGGAGACCCCCAGGAGGGGAGGGAGGAGAAGCCACGGCAGGGCTAAAGGTCGTGAAGGCCCCTTGGGCTGCCCCCTGGTGGTCAGCCACCGGCTGGAGCCTGTGGCCCAATGCTAGAGCGGGAAGGAGTGTGGGGGAACGTGAGACAGAGAGGTAGGGAATGAGAACGCCCCCATCCTCCACACATTGGCTCCCCCTGCAGCTTTAGGACTGATGTGGGCACTCACCCTCCTTCCCCAGCCTGCTCTCAGGAGAAGTCTGGGCTCGCCCTGGGGAAGGAAAGAACTGACCACTGTGGGAGGCTTATGGGAGCCCAAGACACAGTGGGGATGCCGGAAGGGCCTCATGGGAAGGGGGTTTCTAGAGCTCCTGAAGTCAGCCTGTGGTGGCACTGATGGCCTCTCCCCCTCCTGTCCTCTGTCCTCCCTCCCCTCCCACACCCACCTGGGCCCCACTCACTTAAATTCCTTGTAGTTGGGAACCACCCGCACAATCACCACCATGGGGTGGGGGTTGTTGGCCAGGGGCTCGTTGACTCCCCGGAGAAAGACCTAGAGGGGGGAGGCAGGTGAGCCCTGTGCAGCTGGGGCCCTCCCGGGCACGCCAACTGGCCTACCATCTCCCTCCCCAGCTGTGGGCTCCTCCGCACGCCACATCTGCCCTTCCCTGATCCCTGTCTTACTTCTCACTATGCATAAGGCTGTCTCCTCCAGGAAGCCTTCCCTGCCTAGCTGAAGCAGTTGCCCCAGTTTTCTGCCCTAGAGTTCAGTGCCGGGTCTTTTGCACTTGTTCCCTTGGGAAGCAGGGTGAGATGAGGCTGGGGACCTGGGCAGGAGGTCAGGAGGGTCATGTTCTAACCTTGGCTTCTGTTAGGTTTAGGGCTGGGTGTTCTAGCTCCTCAGTTTCTGTTCATCAAAGTGGGCAAAACCCTCATCCCGGCTCCTGAGGGGTCTCTGATGAGATAGTTTGTGAGAAAGCACTTTGTAAACCAAGAACCCGGGACCTGGGTCTGAGTTTCCCGAGGTCGGCAATCACAGTCAGTTCCCCTGGACGCCCTGGTTTCGTCAACCAGGTGCCTGCCCCCCCACAGGGCTTCCCTGGTGAGGGCTGGTGTGGAACCAGATTGTGGCATCCACATCTCTGGGTACCTCTTTTTTCACCAGACCCAGTGGTCACTTGCCCCACCACCCTCTGGTTACCCCTCAGGCCTCCATCATCTCTGAGGGACCTCCCTGCACACAGTCCTGACTTCCAGTGGCACAGCCTCCAGGAGGCAGCGCAGGGCTCCCAGCAGGAGGCCGCAGAGCAGAGTGGACAGCATACCCAGGGGTGATGGGCAAGAGCCTTGCTCCAGCCCTCATTGACTCCTGCTCAGCCGAGACCTGGGAGGCCCTGGGTAGGCAGAGGGGGAAGCATGGCTTCCAGCCTCCACGTTCTCACCATCATCCCGAGAACCCCTGATCTCCTAACCCTGTCCGCCTACCCACCAGGGGCCCCTGTTCTCCCTCAGCCTTCACCCTAGCTCCCTGCAGCTGTTCCTCTTGCTCTGGCCCCTCTACTTCCAGTCCCTTCCCTGACACCAAGCCACCCCTTCCCCAGGAATTTGACACCCAGTGGCAAAACCTGTCTTTTTAAAAATGAATTGAGCTGGATGTGGTGGCTCATGCCTGTAATCCCAGCATTTTAGGAGGTTGAGGTGGGAGGATCACTTGAGGCTGGGAATTTGAGACCAGCCTGGGCAACATAGCCAGAACCTGTCTCTACAAAAAAATTTTTTAAATTAGCTGGGTATGGTAGCATGTGCCTGTAGTCCCAGCTACTCTGGAGGCTGAGGTGGGAGGATCGCCTAAGCCTAGGAGGTCAAGGCTGCAGTGAGCCACGATAGTCCCACTGCACTCTAGTCTGGCAACCCCAACTCAAAAATAAATAAATAGATGGGATCCTTTCCTTCCCCTGCTTGAGATGCTGCCATGGCCCCCACTGCCTTCAGAATGAATTCCCTGCTTCTTACATGGCTGCCAAGACCCATACATGTCGGCCTGCACAGCCCTTGGCCACATCTCCTGACAGCCCAGTCCCCGTGCCCCCTCTTCTGGTTCCAGACTCATTTTCTGTCTCTCCTCCAACATGCTCTGCTTGTTTCTGCCTCAGGGTGTTTGCACACACTGATCCCTCTGCCTAGACTCCCCCCAGCCACCATGGACTCATCATGGCTGGCTCCTGATCATCCTATAGCTTAAATGTCACCGCCTCCGAGAAGCCTTCCATAATCACTCTTCCTAAGGCAGCCCATTCAGTCCTCTCTCTCTCGCTCTCTCTCTTTCTCTCTCTCTTTCGGCTGCTGTATTGTCTCTTCCATAGAATTGATCATAGCTTGTGTTTATTCTCATGTATTTCTTATTTATTTTCTGGCTAGAACCCAAGCTCTGCACAGGCAGGGACCATGTCTGTCGCCCCAGGTTTCGGCAAAAGAGCACAGAGCAGGACTCAGTCTATGTGGGACAAATGAGTGTCCTATTAATATTACTCATTTTAATATTAGTCATATTAACGAGGGAGAGAGGCGGAAATCATGGAGGGAGGAGCTGACTCTGTGTTGTTGAACATGAAAGGAGGCTCTCAGAGAGACCTGGACGTGGGAGGGGAGACCTTGAGGGTCTCGGGGATGGGTGGGATCTGGCTCCAGGGGAAGAGAAGCAGGAAGAGGAAGGGGCTGTGGGCTCAGCCAAGGGGCCACGCCCTGGGCATAGCTCAGGGTGGGAAGAGGCCTTCCTGGTCTCCTGCAGTACCACTTACTCAAGCTGGGTCACCTTGGCAGTCCTAGCACCACTCTGGGCCTCAGTTTCCCAACTTATACACTGAGGGGGTTGGACCATCATCTCCCCAATTCCTCTAGCTCTGAGCCTCAATGGGGGGTGGGGCCTGTTCTGGATCCTTCTCCCTTGTCTCCTCTGCCTCAGCACACTCCCCTCTGCTGGGGCCCATCTCAGGGGTTGCCACCAACTCCACACATGAGTGCCTAGCACAGTCCTCAGGGCCTTACTTCTGCCACTGGGTCCTCCAAGGATGGTGTCCCTTCATCCCCTTCAAAGCATGGAGTCTCTGATGGTGGCATTTGTAACTCTGGGTGGGGCTGGAGGTCTGGGCCTGAGGTTCTCACTGGAGTGGTCAGGCCCTGTTGCTCACAAGGATTCCCCAGGTGTAAGGCTTTTGGGGGGGCATCTAAGAGGTGGGCGGGGCTAATCCACACCTGTTCTGTGTTGACTCTGGCCAGCGTGAACAGGACTGCTGTCCAGGCACACCTGCTGGTGCAACCACACCTGTCACACAGACAGGTAGGGCATCTGCGGGCCACAGAGGCCCAGGCTCTGCCAGGCAAGTCAGAGGGCTAGGCTGGGGTGGGGCAGATCCAAGCCCCCTCCAGATGGAAGCTTCTTCCTGGGTCTCGGGGATGGCCCCCTCCCCATGGGGTGTGGTTTGGGGACAGCAAAGCCAAGCTGTGGCCACTCTTCCTTGTTCCGTGTGTGTGAGCTGCTGGCCATCCTTGGGAATGGGCAAGATAGCAGAGAGAGGGGACACAGGGGAGCGGAGTAGTTCTTTAGCCCCATTTCGCAGCTGGGGACACTGAAACCCAAGGAGACTCTGGTGTGGGAGCCAGAATCCCTGGTCCATGTCTCTGCTTTTCCACAGCCACCCCTGGGACCGTGGCATGTACAGCACTGTGAGCTAGGTAGTGGCTCATGCCTGTAATCCCAGCACTTTGGAAGGCCGAGATGGGAGGACTAATTGAGCCCAGGAATTTGAGGCCAACCTGGGTAATATAACGAGACCTCACTTCTATATATATATAAAACCCTAGCCGGGCTCGGTGGCTCAGCCTGTAATCCTGCGCTTTGGGAGGCTGAGGTGAGTGGATTGCCTGAGCCCGCGGGTTCGAGACCCGCCTGGGCAACTTGGCGAGACCTCATCTCTACATTAAATAAAAAAATTTGCCAGGCGTGGTAGCATGCACCTGTAGGTCCAGCTACTTGGAAGGCTGAGCGG
>CAUYQG010151500.1:0-34730 GCA_963574415.1 Tarsius wallacei | reverse complement strand
GGGTTCAAGACCCGCCTGGGCAGGCGAAACCTCATCTCTACAATAAACCAAAAATCAGCCGGGCATGGTAGCATGTGCCTGTAATTCCAGATACTCGGAAGGCTGAGGCGGAAGGATCGCCGGAGCCCAGCAGCTCGAGGCTGCGGTGGCCGGGAGCGGCCACTGCACTCCAGTCTGGGCGACGGAGTGAGACTCCAACTCAAAAAAAAAAAAAAAAGAATATTTTTCTAACAAATTTAAAGCTTTGTCTTTTACATTTAAATCTTTCTGACATCCAGAATTGATGTTTGCATAAGGTGTGAGGTAGGGATCTCAGTTCCACTTTTTCCCATACTGAAAATCTTCTGTCCCAGCACCAGTTGTTCACTGCCTCCCCCCTTCCTCATGATGTGCCATGGCGTTTTGTCATATATCTGGTTTCTATTTAGGTGTGTATCTGTTTCTGGTCTTTCTCTTTGGATCTACTGGTCAATTCGTCTGTACCTGCATTACAATTACAGAATTTTAATTGCTGGAGCTTTATAGTAGAGTCTTGCCCTGTGCTAGGAGGAGCTCTCATCTTTTTCTCCCCTTCCTTCAAGAACGTCTTCACTATTCCTGCTTTTTTGCTCTTATATATACATTTTAGAGATCAGCTTGTCAAATTCATCCAAAACTATTGGGATCGTCATGAAAACCACAATGGATCTATGTATAGAACGACTTGGGGAGCACTGACATATTTTTTTATCTTGAGTGGCCTATCTATAAATAAATCTTTTCATTTGTTTAGGTCCTTTTCAATAAGGTTTCATAAATGCCTTTATCTAGGTCTTGCACATCTTGTTACATTTATTCCTAAATACCTTATACTTTTTCTTGCTGTTTTAAATGTTATCGTATGCGTTGTTTTCTCATTTTTGCTGTACAGAGAAAAACAATTGATGTTTATATGTTGATCTTAAATCCAAAATCTTGTTAAACTCTCCTATTATTTCTTTTTTTTTTTGAGTTGGAGTCTCACTCTGTCGCCCAGACTGAAGTGCAGTGGCCGCTCCCGGCCACCACAGCCTCAACCTGCTGGGCTCCGGCGATCCTTCCGCCTCAGCCTTCCAAGTAGCTGAAACTACAGGCAGGCGCGACCATGCCCGGCTAATTTTTTGATTAATTGTAGAGATGAGGTCTCACCAAGTTGCCCAGGCAGGTCTCGAACCCGCAGGCTCAGGCAATCCACTCACCTCAGCCTCCCAAAGTGCGGGATTACAGGCTGAGCCACCGAGCCCGGCTGTCTCCTATTATTTCTAATAATTTACCTATAGACATCTTTGAGTCTTCTCTGTAGATACATCATCTGTAAATGATACAGTATTGATTTTCCTTCTCAATTCTCACACTGTTTATTTCTACTGCTTGTCTTATTGTACTGGCTAGGAATCCCGGTGAAATGCAGAATAGAGGCCAGGCATGGTGGCTGACACTTATGATCCCAGCACCTTGGGAAGCTGAAGTAGGAGAATTGTTGGAGCCCAGGAGTTCGATTGCAGCCTAGGCAACATAGTGAGGACCTCATCGCTACAAATAATTAGCCAGGCATGGTGGTACATGCCTGTAGTCCCAGCTACTTGGGAGCCCAAGGCAGAAGGATCTCCTGAGCCCAGGAGGTCCAAGCTGTGGTGAGCTGTGATTGTGCCACCACCCTCCAGCCTCAGTGACCGCGTGAGACCTACAACTCAAGGGAAAAAAAAGTAATACATAAATAAGTGTAGCAGAGAAACAATGATAATAAACACATACAAACCACATATGTACACATGCACACTACATAAATGCACAGTCTTATTACTGATTTGAAATGAGGTTCTACTGTTTTGAAAATTCCCCTCTAATCCTGGTTTTTCAAGATGTTTCTGTTTTATGTTAATTATGAATGAGTGTTCTGTATCTATAGTTTTTCTCCTCTAATTTATAAATGAAGTAAATTCTATGTATGGATTATCAGATGTTAAGTTATCCTTGCATTTCTGGGATGAAACCAAAGTAATTAGTTTTTAATAAGCAGATAGATTTGGTTTGCTGATTTTTTTTTTTTTTGAGTTGGAGTCTCACTCTGTCACCCAGACTGGAGAGCAGTGGCCGCTCCCGGCCACCGCAGCCTTGACCTCCTGGGCTCTGGCGATCCTTCCGCCTCAGCCTTCCAAGTAGCTGGAACCACAGGCGCGCGCTACCACACCCAGCTGATGTTTTTTGATTTATTGTAGAGACGAGGTCTCGCCAAGTTGCCCAGGTAGGTCTCGAACCCGTGGGCTCAGGCAATCCACTCACCTCGGCCTCCCAAAGCGCAGGACTAAAGGCTGAGCCACCGAGCCCGGCTTGGTTTGCTGATATTTTAATGAACGATTACGGCACTCTCTGGATACTGAATACATTGAGTTATAATTTTCGTAAGAATTTGCCCTCTTCTGGCTTTCAAATATATTGCCATAAAGTTATTCTTGTTTTTTCATTCCTAATATCACTTGTGACGGTTCCCTTTCTTCTTGATCAGTCTCACCAGAGGTTTAACTATTTTATTAGTCTTTTCAACTCTTGGTTTTGTTAATCCTTCTTACTGTGTTTTAAACTTTCTTTTTTCTTTATTTATTATCTTTTTTTTTGAGTCAGAGTCTCACTCTGTCACCCAGGGTGGAGTGCAGTGGCACAGCACAGCTACCACGGCCTTGACCTGCTGGGCTCAGGTGATCTTTCTGCCTCAGCCACCTGAGTAGCTGGGACTACAGGCATGCACTACTGCGCCTGGCTAATTTTTTTTTATTTATCGTAGTGATGTCTCACCAAGTTGCCCAGGCTAGTCTCGAACCTCTGGGCTCAGGAGATCCTCTCGCCTTTGCCTCCCAAAGTGCTGGGATTACAGGTATGAACCACCATGCTTGGGTAAACTTTTCTTAATTCTGCCTTTATACTATCTTTGGGTTTCTTGTATTGTCTTAAAAAATTTTTTTTTTCTTTAAGTTTATTTTAAGATTTGTAGAGATGGGGGTCTCACAATGTTGGCCAGGCAGGTCTTAAACTCCTGGGCTCAAGCAATCCTCCCTCCTTGGCCTCCCAAAGTGCTGCGATTAAAGGCATGAAACACAGTGCCCAGCTATTGTCCTTTTTTTAATGTTTATCTTCTTACACTGAATACCTAGTTTATTAATATTTAGCTTCTCTCTCTCTCTCCCTCCCTCATGGTCTCAAACTTCTGGGCTCAAGTAATCCTCCCACCTTAGCCTTCCAAAGTGCTGGAATTACAGGCAAGAGCCACCATGCCCGGTCACTTTGTGTTTTCTAACATAAGCACTTACAACTATAAAGTTCCCTCTAAGTGTTACTTTCACTCTATAAGGTAAGATGCTTTGAAGTATGGTTTAGTTCTTAGTGCTTTAAACTTCCATTATAATTTCTTGCTTTACCTACGCATTATTAAGGAGTGTGTGTTTTAAATATCCAAATATATAGTGGTTTTTAATGTATTTTTGTTGTTGATTGTTACCTTAAGTGCACTAAGGTCAGAACATGTCCATATGATATACAGATGTATTAAGACTCTCTGTATAACCCAGTACGTGGCCAGTTACTATAAGACTTATATTCCATGAATGCTTAGAGGATTGTGAATTCCTTTGTTATTGGGAATAAAGTTCTACACGTCCATTAAGATTATTAACTGTGTTACTTAAATTTCTATAATTTTGGAGTTGTGTGTGTGACTGTTCGACCTACCAAAAACTAATATAGGTACTTTAAAATCTACCAAGATGAGGAAGGATTTATAAATGTACCCCTGTGTTTGAAGCTGAAGGGTTAATTAGATCCGATCTGCCTGCCCTGATTGCTTTCTGCTATTTTTTTTTTCTTTTTCCATGGAGCTGAAGGCCGTGGTAGCGAAAGGCCTCACCGCTAAATGCTGAAACCTAAACTTCGCTGGCTACTTTATAGATAACATTCATAGGTCACCATGGTAATGGTCACTTCAGTTGTTTTTCAGGAACCTGGGCCAGCTCCTGTCCAGCTCAAACCAGTTAAGACCACTGACCCTTTGAATGGGCCTTCGCAAGTGCCCAAGAGGTGGCCTTTTGCTGTCAGAAGACCAAAAAATCCACCCTCAGATCATGCTAATGATGCCATTTTCTGTATACATGTCCTGTGAAATGCCATGAACCCTGACTAAGCTTACAGGGAATGATCACCAATCACTTTTCCCCAAACCGTAGACCACCCCACCTCCCTAACCCATAACGATCTCTAAGCCTTATCTTCAGGGAGGTGGATTTCAGAGTTGTTCCGCTCTCTGCTTGGTGGCCCTGTGAATAAATCTTTTCTCTTTTGTAAAACTTGTATCTCAGTGATTGATTTACTGTCCACGTGCAGAACACAAGAATCTGGCTGATAACATGTTTCTCACGGTATTCTAACAGAAAGTTTAAAATTGTTATTGTTCTGTGAGTTAAGTCTTTTAGGATTATATAGCGATTCTCTCTCTCTTAAATTCTATTTTAATTTCTGTCTTTCTAGTGTCTCGTGTTATGTGTGAATCTTATAAACAGCAAGGAGTTAGTTTTTGGGGGGTTAAATTCTGATAGTCTCTATTAGTTGTCAGATTTACCCCCCATTTAATTTACTCCATTTGTTGTAACTATTGTTATATTTGTCTGCTATCTGCCAGCTATTTTTTCTCTATTTCTCTTGTGCTTGCTTGTTTCTCTTTTCTTGTCTTCTTAAAAATTACTTTTTTAAGCCGGGCTCAGTGGCTCAGCCTGTAATCCCACGCCTTTGGGAAGCTGAGGTGAGTGGATTGCCTGAGCCCGCGGGTTCGAGACCCACCTGGGCAAGCAAGACCTCATCTCAACAATAAATCCAAAAATTAGCCGGGCGTGGTAGCGCGCACCTGTAGTTCCGGCTACTTGGAAGGCAGAGGCGGAAGGATCGCCGGAGCCCAGCGGGTCGAGGCTGCGGTGGCCGGGAGCAGCCACTACACTGCAGTCTGGACGACACAGTGAGACTCCAACTCAAAAAAAAACAAAAATAATAATAATCCAGGCAATCATACAGCCCTAAATATATCTTTCAAAGTATGAAATACAGTAAGTTTTGAACATCTGCTATTTTGAAACCCTTTCCTTCCTTCTTTCCTTCCTTCCTTCCCTCTCCTTCCTTCCTTTTTCCTTCCTCCTCTGCCCCCCATCCCTCCTTCCTTTTGCTCTTCCTCGTTCTGTCCTTTGTCAAGTTCACTGCTACTTCGCAGATGAAGCCCCATCTCCAAATTACATCTGCTCCTTGCTCAGCCAGTGGGGAGACTGGACTCAGGACATAGGAGGATGGAACTACACACAGTCTTCAAATCTTAGCAGCCTTGGTGTGAATATTAGATCTGAGGTGACAGAGGGAAGGACGAATGGGCCAGGCTTCCCACGCTGGCCCCTTGACCGGCTAGCTCTAGCCAGAAGAGGAATTATAGTATTAGGCAAGTAGGAGTAGGAAGAGCACGTGTCAAGGGTTCCGGGCTACCAGACACAGCCCAGGTCACTGCCGTGCCTTCCCTCAGACCCCCAACAGTCACCTCTACAGATGTCAACTCCACAAACAATGAGCTTCTAGAAAGGGTCACACTATTCTGGGTTCTGCAAGCGATAAGTGAGTGAACGAGATACAGCCTCAGCTACCAAAGACAGGCATGGTTTGGCAGCAAAGAGTTCTTCACATCAGCAAATGTGAAGAGAGCTTCCCAAGAGGGGAGAGACGACATGTAACGAGAGTCCAGAAGAACAGAGAGAAGGAAAGCAGAGAGTACAACAGGGAACCCGGGAGGTCTCCATGGAGGAGTCGACATTCCAGGTGAAGCTTGAGAGCAGGACAGGATTCTGATGAACGGGGAGGGAGAGAGAAAAGAAAGCGCAGGCTGGCAGAGGAAACGGCATGAGCAAAGGCAGTGAGGGAAAATGGGAAGTAGGAATGACAAATAGAACGCAGTTCAAGTTCAAGTTTAGTTCAAGTTGACTCTCAAGGTACTTCTTGCAATAGTGGCTGCCTAAAGAGGCTTCCCCCGAAAGGATTCTGAATGAGGTTCAGCAGGAGAGGGCCTTCATTCTGTGCTGCAATGTCTGCGCAGCACAGAAAGGCGCTGTGATAGCAGCCTACCAAGTATTTGCCTTTTCTAGTGTAAGATACCTTCCAAAACAGTGAATAATCCAGTTTAAGTAAAGCACGGCAGGGTGGGTGGTGAGAATTCGGATAAGATGGTTGGAATCAGCTTGTGCGGGATCTCGGATGCCAAGCTTAAGAGTTAAGACCTGCCTTTGTATTCTAAAGAAAACATTTCTGATCAAGTTACAGTGTGCTGAAAGAAATACTGTTACAGATTTGAAAAGTGACCAATTCTCTACTCCTTCAAGCTGCCGCAGGGGCCTGGCTACACCAGCCACACCTCAGCACAGGCCTCCTCGGGATGCTTCTTGGCCCCTAAAGCCATTTTTTGAAATCTCATCAGCCCTACTGCTGGCGCCGCCCGAGTGGAGTGGCCAAGTCCAAGTCCAAAGCCTCTGAAGGGACACAGAATGCCTTTGTCTCTGCTGCATGGAAGAGCTCTATCTCGCTTCCCCTTCCTCCCACACACGCCCCTCCGCATACCCTGCTGGCATCCCCACTGTCCCAGCTAGCGCACATTCCTTTCTCCTCCTGGGGCTGGCTGGAGTGGGAAGGTGAAGAGGTATGGGAGTGATAAACCTCATTTCCAGGCCACAGGGTAAAGGGAGTAAATGGAAGAGAAGATGAAGGAGCTGGGGGAGTGGGAGGAATAGGGTGGACTGGGTGGCGGAGGTGCGGGGTCATTATGGGGGCCTCCATGTGCAAGCTGGGCCCTGGATCCCTGCCTAGGAGGCCGAGGATCTGGCTCACTGGCTGGGTCCCCCGAGAATCCAACACTGTTGGAGTGGGGGACTCCCAAAGTCTCCTCGCTGTCCTGCTCCCCAACTCTGTAACCATTTGGACCATTCTACCCATCCGAAAATGGGGCCTCTCACATCTTGCCTCATCTGTGGTATATTATGAGAAAGAATGCAGGTTCTGCTCATTTTTCTTCTCTTTTCCATGCTCTGATTTATCTTCCCGTTGGTAAACAGCTGACGTTGGGGTAGCAGCAGCACTTCATGTTAATTTTCCTCTCGATCTTCTCACCGTGTGTGCAGCCGCTCGCTGCATGTGCGGGAGAAAGCAATCAGAAGAGTTTCTCCGGCGATTATCTTTCCATACTGAGTCACATAATTTCACTTAATTGCTGGGTAAAAGCTGCTCAGAAAGAGAAGCCACTAGCTGATGATATAGCAACATGCTGTATTATTTTTGATTCCACGCAGCAGTGAGGTAGATCAGAATACCCAGTTCTATTGTGAAAATAACTCAGAAACAACCTCCCTTGAAAATGCAGAGGCTCCAAATTACAGTGAGGCTTCATTATCTCACCCTCATCTCTCCCTCCCCCTGCTCCCAAAGCCTCCTTATCTTCCCTTGTATTCCACCTGCTCACCTTTCTGCAGGCTCAGCCCATCGGTGACGAGCCCTGAGGGATCACTATGGTGTGGGTGCTAGCAGGATGCCCCAAACATGAGGTGCCTACTCCAGACAGGACGTACTGGGTGGGAGCCTTTCATGGGGTCACATAATGCCTGGGTCCCCTAGTTTAAGACAACTGGCTACCCTAGGCTATTGCCCTAGGGGACATGATTAGCTTATGACGTATCCAGACCTTTGGAACCAAGAAGACTGTTGTTTTTGTTTTTTTGTAACCAAGAAGTTTTTTGTGTTTTTTTTTTTGTAACCAAGAAGATTCAGGGCCGGGCGTGGTGGCTCAAGTCTGTAATCCCAGCACTTTGGGAGGCTGAGGCGAGAGGATTCCTTGAGCTCAGGAGTTCGAGACCAGCCTGGGCAACTTGGTGAGACCTTGTCTCTACAATAAATCAAAAAATAAGACAGGTGTGATAACATGCACCTGTAGTTCCAGCTACTTGGAAGGCTGAGGCGGAAGGATCGCCTGAGCCCAGCAGGTCAGGACTGTGGTGGCTGTGAGCATGCGACCGTGCTCCAATCTGGGTGGACAAAGTGAGACTCCAACTCAAAAAAAAGAAGATTCAACTGTGTATAAACAGGATATGACCAAAATGTGAGGTTTACCAGATGTAGTTAGCATCACAGAATGCCAGAGTGGGTCAGAATGATTGGGCTTTTTTTTTTTTTTTTTTTTAGTTGGAGGATCTCACTCTTTTTTACAGGTTGGAGTATAGTGGCACAATCATGGCTCACCACAGCCTTAACCTCTCGGGCTCCTTCTGCCTCAGCCTCCTGAGTAGCTGGGACCACAGGCCTGTGCCACCATGGCTGGCTAACTTTTAAAAAAAATTTTTATAGAGACAAGGTCTAGTTATGTTGTCCAGGTTGGTCTTGAACTCCTGAGCTCAAGCAAATCTCTCGCCTCAGCCTCCCAAAGTGCTGGGATTAAAAGCATGAGCCACCGCGCCCAGCCTGGGGTCTTACCTCATATTTGAAAAGACTGAGGCCCAAAGAGAAGAAGATGTACCTGATTCATCCAGCTAGTCAGGGGCAGGGCCAGGCTCAGAACACATGCCTCCAGCTCCTGTCTGCAGCTTTGATGTGCTGGGATTCGGAGGTGGGCAGGCCAGGCTGGCAGAGCAGTGGCCATGGTGAACAGCGGAAAGGCTGAGTAATGACGAAGGAAACTTGGGCAGCCTGGCTGGGGCCGGGGAAGACGATATGGCCTTGCAGGAATGAGGGTGGACAGAACTAGAAGAATGAGGGGACAGGGGAGGGAGGACAACCACCAACAGACTCCTTGGATCAGAGCTGGAAGGGGACAGCGTCAGCGTCAGAGAAGGCGAGGCATGGAATCGTGTCTAGAGGGGCCTTCTGAAGGCATGGAGTCCAACTCCTTACTCTTCCAAACAGGGGAGGAGAACAGGTCTTTCCCACCATCCTGGCTGCATGGTGTGGGTAAATTTGTTGCAGGTAGCCTTTACGGTAGCACAGATCTGAGTCATGCAAGGCCAGGCTGAGTATGAAAACAGAGAAGCCCAGGACTAAAAACTATCACAGGCAAACTGGTCACCTTTACTGGCAAAGAGGTGGAATCCTACATTCTTGAGACAGTAAGTCTTACCGTTTGAGAGGAAACAAGGGGGAGAGTGGCCTGAATCTATTTGTGCCAAGCAAGGCCTTTTAGAGACAAGGCCCTGCGCCCCGCAGGCTTCTGAAGGCCTTCTTAACCCTGGGATTCCGTGAAAGGGCCACACATGCAAGTCACCGGTTTTACCATCTCTGTTATCCATGCTCATGAATGGGACTTGGGAGAGTGGTCTGTACATGCCAGCAGATATTGCTCAGACCCTGGGCTGGGCTTTGGTATGTGTTTGACTTTTATGGAAGTGTACGTATCAAAATGACAGACTCGACTCAGCCAGGTGTGGTTGCTCATGCCTATAATCCCAGTACTTTGGAAGGCTGAGACAGGAGGCTTGTTTGAGCCCTGGAATTTGAGATCAGCCTAGGCAACACAGTGAGGACCTTATCTCTACAAAAAAAAATTAAAAATTAGCCAGGGTTATGCCTGTCATCCTGGCACTTCAGGAGGCGGAGGCAAGAGGACTGCTTGAGTCTAGGAATTTGAGACGAGCCTAGGCAACATAGCAAGACCCTGTCATTAAAAAAAAAAAAAAAATTAGCTGGGTGTGGGGGTGCATGCCTATAGTCCCAGCTACTCAGAAGGCTGAGGCAGAAAGATTGCCTGAGCCCAGGAGGTCGAGGCTGTGGGGAGCTATAATTGTGCCACTGCACTTTAGCCTGGGCAATGGAGAGAGAGCCCAATTCAAAACAACAACAAAGAACAAACAAATGATAGACTCCCAATGAGGCCTCAGTGCTGGAAAGGTTGGGGTGTTCCTCTCCTCAATCTTCCCTGGCGCTTTGGCCCACCACCACCCAGCATCTACCCGCTTCTTCATCTACACCGGGGCATCTGGGTGACCTTGGCATCCAACCAAGCCACCTCTCCACTCATGCCCAGCCTGTCTGCTCTCTCCAAACAGTCCATCATCTCTCTGCTTCCCATCTCAGATGCTTTGGCTTAAGTTCTTGCAGGAGTAAAAGGAAAGCGAAGAACAAAGGACAGTCATCATCCACTTGCAGAATATGTATCTAGCAGAGCTCCAGGGGGGCTTCTCATGGGCCCTTCCCGGCTGAATCCAGCACCCTTCACTCCCTCTCATATCAGGGCTGCTTTCTCCCCTCCCCTCGGGTCCCATGTGGCCACCAGGCTGGAAACAGGGTTAAAGACACACTTAGCCACACACCCCCAACTTTGTGTCCTAAACACTCTCACCCCAGCCACAGGGCCCCAGAGCCAGGAGCAAGGTTTGTCATCTGTTTTCGCAAAATGGAGTGTTGATTCCTCTTCACCTCTGGCCTCTTCTGGGAGGCTGGCTCAAAACCCTGTTTCTTCATGTAGTAGCCTCATGATATAGCTCTAGCCTCCTCAACCGTGACAGCTGCCATGCAACACTGCCTCCCTGTAGAGCCACAGGCTAGAGAATTTGAATCTCCTGAAGAGGGACGTTCAGGGTTGGAGCTCCCTGTGCCTATACAAAGCCCACCCCGATTCACTGCATACTTCCCGGGTAGTGGCCTTGAATGGGAAGGCAGAGGGCCTTCTAGGTGAAGGGTGGGGTGAGCTTGGCGGTAGGATAAGTAAGCTGCTGGTGACCAGGCATTTGGGAGTGGGCACAGAGGTCTGCCTGCATCACAGGAGTCCTTCTATGAAATCCATAGGAGGAACTGAGAGGATTTAAAAACTCCCAAGATAAAAATCTCATATTTGAAGCTCAGTCTAGGAGTCTGGGTTGGATATGAGGTGATAATAACAATCATGACAAACAGTACAGGACAAGCACTACCCTTAGTGCTTTGAATATTTATTGTCGGTGGCTCAGCCTGTAATCCCAGCACTTTGGGAGGCCAAGGCGGGTGGAATGCCTGAGCCTGTGGGTTTGAGACCAGCCTGGGCAACTTGGTGAGACCTTATCTCTTCAATAAATCAAAAATTAGCCAGGCGTGGTAGCGCGCACCTGTAGTTCCAGCTACTTGGAAGGCTGAGACAGAAGGATCACCTGAGCCCAGTAGGTTGAGGCTGTGGTGGCTGTGAGTGTGTGCAGTGAGCCTGGGTGACAGTGAGACTCTGACTCAAAAAAAAAATTTATTGTCACTTAATCCTTAAAGATAGCCTGATGGTAACACTGATGATGTGCGTGCATAGCCCTTTCACAAAATCCCAGGGCTAAGGAGGCCTTCTAAAGTCTTGGGGGCCAGGGCCTTGTCTCTAAAAGGCCTTGCTTGCTTAGCACAAATAGATCAGACGACCCTCCCCCTAGTTTCCTCTCAAATGGTAAGACTTATTAATGTCTCAGGAATGTAAGGATTCTACCTCTCTGCCAGTAAAGGTGACCAGTTGGCCTGTGATAATTTTTAGTCCTGGATTTCTCTATTTTCATGCTCAGCCTGGCCTTACACGACTCAGATCTCTTGCTACCATAAGGGCCACCTGCACCAAACTCACACCACACAGCCAGGATGGTGGGGAAGGCCTGTTCTCCCCTCTTTGCTTCCGTGTGAGAGTGAGATCCTGGGCTTCGTATCTTCAGAAGGGCCTTTGTTATCCTCAACCCCGTTTTATGGAAAGAAACTGAGGTGGAGAAAGAGAGGTCCCTTGATGAAAGAATGCTGGATTCCAGACTTCAATCCTGCTCTGTCTGCCTCCCTGTTGGTGGGCAGGGTAGTCTTCCCAGACTCCAGGCCCCAGGCCCCAGGCCCCACCTCGCGGGAAGGGCTCCCAGCCACTCAGGGACAAAGGGCCATGAAGGACCACCTGCATTGCGGGCTTTGGAGGGTCCACTCCCCCAGGCAGCTGCCACCCATTTTCTTGTTCCTACCCCAGTCCAGCAGGCTGAGGCTGCAAGACTCAGCTGCCTAAGGGAGCCCAGGAGCTCTGCAAACAGGCCCACAGTGAAAGAGCACCTGACCGGAAGAACGTTTCCCAACCAAGCGCCCCAACATCCCGAGCTTCATACATATTCACGAGAGAAAGGGAGACAGCAGGATGCACAATGCCTGCCAGCTCACCCCGAGAGAGATAGAGAGAGAGCTGTTTGCTCAGGAGGGGGATTTTTTTTTAACAGAGACCCACGCAGTTGATGAGGCTGAGGGTGACAGCATGGGGTGGGGGTAGTGCAGAATCAGCCAGTCCACTCCACTGTCCATTTTCCAAGGCTATTTTAAAGGTCAAGTGAGAGCATACACGTAAAGCTCTTTGTAAACTGTAAAACACTGTGATAACGATATGTAACACTTATCAGGTGCTTAAACATGCCAAGTGCTATTCCAAGTGGCTTACATATATTAACTCATTCAATCCTTACAATAGTCCCAGGAACTAGCTATTACTATGATCATCTCATTATGCAGATGGACAAACTAAGGCCAAGATTAAGTAACTTACCCAAAGTCCCAGAGCTAGAAAGTAGCAGAGCTCAGATTCAAACCCAGGCAACCCAGCTCCAGAGTCCTATCCTGAACACTCACCTCTTTCGCCTCTCTGCCTCTGCCCGACAGTGGCTTTGTGGCCTCGGGCAAGTTACTTAACCCCTAGGAGTTTTTGCTTCTGCAATTCTAAGATGGGGTTAACAATATGCATTGCAGAAGTGATGAGGATGAGAGAAGGCCTTTTCGCAAGACAGTTGCCACCCACACCTGTCCCCTCCTGGCAAACAGAATCTCTTTTGGAAGGGAGCCAGCTCTGCCCCACCCCAATCCTGCAGGTCTACTGGAGGTACCAATCACAGCCCCTCCCTTGCAACTAAAAGGAATGATAGGAGACCTATGCCCCGTCCCCACTGTCATGCTGGAACCAATGAAGAAAGGGAAGGCTGTGAAATGTGGGGGCAGGAGAAGTCTGTGGTGGGGAGAAGTCAGCAATAGCCAGCAGGTGATGAGCTGGCACAGGGAGAGACTCTGGGAGGAGGGACAAGGAGAGCACCCCGCTGTGCCTTGAGTCCCCTTTATTCCCAAACCAGCCTTCCTGCAGTGTGGCTCTGTGAGCTGAAGACCCCTGCCTTGCTTAGGCTAGACTGATTCTGTTTCTGTCACTCGCAGTGAAAGGAGATGCCACGTGGAAAGGGCTGAGCACTACACCTGGCAAATAGCAACTGCTCACTAAACATCAACGGTTAGTATTATTACTATCATCCTTCCTCAACTCTTTCCTCAGCTCCCTCCTTCATTTTCTACCTTTTCCTGAAAAGTGGCAAGAAAGACAGGGTCAGGAAGAGGTTCCCAGATGGCGTCTCTCCCTCCCCTTCCTTGCTTCTTGCCTTGTCCTTTAGCCAGAGGAAGGCTCCAGGGAACTTGTGCGGTCGCAGGGCGGGGAGGGGGCCCTGGCCCACAGCTGACACAGGCTCCCTGCCACTGCCTTCTCCTGCCTCAAAACAAGCAGCCTGTGTCACCCAGGGCTGCAGACAGGTGGCATCAGGAGAACACATCTGACTGGGACAGCCCGAGCATGGGACATGCCCTCCCCGACCAAAACCAGGGAGCCCCCATCAAAAACCACAGAAGTGAGACAAACAGAGGACACGAGAGAGCAGAGAGGAAAGAAAGCCCAGAGGAAGAGAAACCAAAAAGGGAAGGTGCACCATGAGAAGTGGGAGGGGCAGGCAAAGAAGAGAGAAAGAAAGGCCGGTCCAGGGACAGAGGGAGTCCCCACAGAAACAGAGCGGGATGTGGACAGGCAAGACACAGGGAAGCCAGGAGAGGTGGAGACCGCTGAGAGAAGAAAATTGGCTTTAGAGAAAGCATCAAACAAACCCTCACGCTGTCCTCTTCCCTGTGAGGCCCTTGCTGGACTGAGCCTACACACCTTTGGCTGCCCCAGGTGCCTCCACCATGCACCTGAGTGCCCTACTCACACTGATGCTCCAAAGAGCAAAGAGGAAAAAACATACCAGGGCGGGGTCTGGGGAGGAAAAGTCAACAGACAGCACCTGTTCCTGGGAGAAAACATATCACGCCCTTCCCTGGCTGCCAGGCAGCTGCCGATGGAAGACACAGTGTCTCTGCCGGATGGAGGCCAGAAGCCTGCGGCTGCCCCAGGCTAAAGCCCAGCCCATAAGGTTCACCCCTCTGGTCAACGAGTCTGATTTTCTTCCTTCACCAATGTCATTCAAGGAGAACCCACTGCCTCCTACAAGAGGCCCCATCAGTGCATCTCTCTAAGAGGGCTGGGCCCTGAATCACATAGACAAGGCCAAGGAGGCTTCTGCAAAACCAGGGTGCTGTTCCTAAAGCGACCTTGGTCCTCCTGTCTCCCGGGATCCACGGGTCAGGAAATGATGTATCAGGATAGGGACTCTTGTCCTTCTGTCCTGGACCATCCAGCGTACCTGTGGCTGTCAATATAGAAAAAGGAGGCTGGGGACGGTGGCTCATGCCTATAATCCCAGCACTTTGGGAGGCTGAAGTGAGAGAACTGCCAGAGCCCACGGGTACAAGCCCAGCCTGGGCAACTTGGTGAGACCTCATCCCTACAATAAATAAAAAAATTAGCCGGGCATGGTGGCACATGCCTGTAGTTCTAGCTACTTGGAAGGCTGAGGCGGAAGGATCGCCTGAGCCCAGCAGGTCAAGGCTGCGGTGGCCGTGAGAATGCCACTGCACTCCAGTCTGGGTGACAGAGTGAGACTCCAACACCCACCCCCCCAAAAAAAGATAGAAAGAAGAGCAGCTGTGTTTTACTTATATGTTCCATACCCCACATTGCTCCTGTTCTCTGCCCATATTGGTTAAAGGGGATGATGATGGTGATGATGATGAAGGTGATGATGTTACTAACACCAAACATTTGTAAGACATCTGATTTTCAAGACAAATTTATAAGCATTACCTCAAAGAAACAACACAACTATATGTGATACTGGTTATTAGAGGCTCAGAGTTATGTTACTACCCAAGGCCCCACAGCTAACAATAGCATACTTGGAATTGTCACCTAATTCTGTTAAGCTCCAGGGTCTATGCTATGCTCCTTTCACTCTTTCTTGATGCCTCCCTGGCAAGTATGGAAACACACTAGGACTAAGGGAAATAAAAAATAATGTCCCTGATTTATTCTTAGAATGTAAGGATGCTTCAACATGAAAATCAATCAATATAATCACATTTGACAAAATTCAATACCCTCTCATGATAAAAACACTAAACAAATTAGGATAATACAAGCCATATTTTAAAAAACAGCCAACATCATACTCAATGGTGGAAGACTGAAAGTTTTTCCTTTAAGATCAGGAACAAGGCAAGGACGCCTACTTTCACCATTTCTATTTAACATATTATTGGAAGTCCTAGCCAGAGAAAGTGTGCAAGAAAATTTTTTAAAGGGCATTCAACTTGGAAAGAAAGATGTAAAATAACCTCTATTCACAGATGATATAATTTATACATACAGAATCTTAAAGATTCCACAAAAAAACCTGTTAGGACTAATAAACAAATTTCGCAAAGTAGAGCTACAAGGTCACCACACAAAAACCAGCTGCATTTCTATATGCTAACAACTAACAATCTGAAAGGAAAATTTAAATAAAATTCCATTTATAATAACATGAATAGGAATAAAATATACTTAGAAATTAACGAAACCAAGAAGGTGAGTAACTCATACAATGAAAGCATTTCCAAAAGAAATTAAAGACATAAACAAATGAAAAGACATCCCATGTTCATAGATTGAGACTTAATATTGTTAAGAAACGAATACTATCCAAAATGATCTAGAGATTCCATGCAACCCCTATCAAAATCTCAATGATGTTTTTTGCAGAAATAGAAAAATCCATCCTAAAAGTCATATGGAAGCTCAAGGGACACCAAATAGCCAAAACAGTCCTAAAAAAGAACAAAGTTGAAGGACTCATGCTTGCTGACTTCAAATTTTACTATAAAACTACAGTAATCAGCCGGGCTCAGTGGCTCAGCCTGTAATCCCGCGCCTTTGGGAGGCTTTGGTGAGTGGATTGCCTGAGCCCACGGGTTCGAGACCCGCCTGGGCAAACGAGACCTCATCTCTACAATAAATCAGAAAATTAGCCGGGCGTGGTAGCACGCGCCTGTAGTTCCAGCTACTTGGAAGGCTGAGGCGGAAGGATCGCCGGAACCTAGCAGGTCGAGGCTGCGGTGGCCGGGAGCGGCAACTGCACTCCAGTCTGGGTGACAGAGTGAGACTCCAACTCAAAAAAAAAAAAAAACTACAGTAATCAAAAAGAGTTGTACTAGCATAAAGACAGACATATGGACCAATGGAACAGAACACAGTCCAGAAATAAACCTTCACATATATAGTCAAACAATTTTTGACAAAAGCGCCAAGACCATTCAATGAGGGAAAAGATAGTATTTTCAACAAATGGTGCTGGGAAAGCTAGATATCCATATGCCAAAGAATAAAGGTGGGCCCTTACCTAACACCGTATATAAAAATTAACTCAAAATGGATCTGTGACCTACATGTAGGATCTAAAATTGTAAAAATCTTAGAAGTAAACATGGCAAAAGCTTCATGATGTTGGATTTGGTAATGGTTTCTTAAATATGACAACAGGTAACAAAAGAAAAAATAGATAAATTGGACTTCATAAAAATTTTTAAAATTTGTGCATCAAAAGACACTAGCAACAGAGTAAAAAAGCAACTCACAGGATGGGAGAAATATTTACAAATCATATATCTGATAAGAGACTAATAGCCAAAATATATAGAGGACTCCTAAAACTCAACAACAAAGAAGCAAACAATCCAATTCAAAAATGAGCAAAGAGCTTGAATAGATATTTCTCCAAAGAAGATACACGAATGGCCAATGAGCTCATGAAAAGATGCTCAACTTCACTAATAATCAGGGAAATGCAAATCAAAACTACAATAAGAGATCACCTCACACCCATTAGGACGGGTGCCTCTTTAAAAAAAAAAGGACAATGACAAAAATAACAAGTGTCAGTAAGGGTGTGGTGAAATTGGAACCACTGTGAACTGCTGGTGGAAATGTAAAATGATACAGTTGCTATGGAAAAGAGTATGGGGGTTCCTCAAAATATCAAAAATAGAATGACCATGATCCAGCAATTCCAACTTGGGGTATATACCCAAAATAATTGAAAACAGGGTCTTGAAGAGATATTTGTACACCCACGTTCAGAGCAGCATGATTCACAACAGCTAAAACACAGAGTCAACCCAAGTATCCATCAACGAATGAATGGATCAGCCAAATGTGGTAGATACAGATGATGAAATATTATTCAACTTTAAAAAGAGAGAAATTCTGACACATGCTACAACATGGATGCACCTTGAGGACATTAGGCTGAGTGAATTAAGCCAGTCACAAAAAGACAAATGCTGCATGATTCCATTTATACGAGATACTCAGAGAAGTCAAATTCATAGAGAGTGAAAATAGAATGGTGGTTGCCAGGGGCTCAGAGGAGGGGGGAAATGGGGAGTTCTTGTTTAATGTGTACAGAGTCTCAGTTTTGCAAGACAAAAAAGTCTAGAAATGGATGATGGGGATGGTTGCACAATAATAATAACATGTACTTAATGCTACTCAACTGTATACTTTAAAATGATTAAGATAGTAAATTTTATGTTATGTGTATTTTACCACAATGAAAAGAAAATTGAAAAAGAAAAGTGAAATAGTTGATGGGAAAAATGCTGACCCTGATTCATGACCACACTGGACTTATCTGATCAAAGTGTTCTTATCCAAGCCAGGAGAGAATAGCCAGGGTGAGAATAACAAAAAATGCCGCTTTATTTTTTTTTTTATTTTTTTTTAGTCGGAGTCTTACTCTGTCTCCCAGGCTAGAGTGCAGTGGTATGCTCATGGCCACCCCAGCGTCGACCTGCTGGGCTCTGGCGATCCTTCCGCCTCAGCCTTCCAAGTAGCTGGAACTACAGGCATGCGCTACCATGTCAGGCTAATTTTTGATTTATTGTAGAGACGGGGTCTCACCAAGTTGACCGGGCTGGTCTTGAACCCTCAGGCTCAGGCCATCCACTTGCCTCAGCCCCCCAAAGTGCTTGGATTACAGGCTGAGTCACCGAGCCTGGCCAAAATGCCGCTTTTAAAACTTTGTCATGCATTAGACCTTTTTTTCTTCTTTCATATTTTCTTGCCCAACTCTGTTCTACTCAGACTGATGTTGGGATGAGGCTGGGACCCTGGAGCCTCTCAGGAGAGAAGAGGCCCGGCATATCTGTTACCTGCAGATCCCAGCTGTTTACAGCTATGCCCCATCACCCCCATGCGAGCTTCACCTTCAGCTACCGCATCAGCATAGTCTCCCTCCTCAGCCTCTGTCCATCTCACAGCTGCTGCTATCTGCTCAGCTGGGAGCTGGACCATGTCCCAGACCAGTTGTAGGTGATCCTGTTCGTTGGAGCTCAGCTCACAGGAGATGCCAACAGAACTAGCCCAGAGACTGGAGGCCTTTCACAAGTGGGCTGCAAAGCTGCAGATCACCTTTTGTCTGGTATGGCTCAGAATTAGATCAGCGTGTAGAATTGAAATAAAGACCATCCCTACTCAAAAATATGCCTGCCCCCACAACATTCTCCCAAGCAGAGACTTTTAAATGCCACTAAATCGTTCTTTTAATAGAGAAACATTCCCAATTCTAACATTCACTTACATCTTGGCCTGAGTTATTTAATCAGATTGCTTTCCACACAGTGGAGAAGTTTGCCTGCATTTAGGTGGTGAAAGGGATAGTCATTTTGAAAAGAATAGCACCTTTATCCTTCTAGTAACCAAATTAACAAACATTTTTCTATGACCTACTGTTTTCCAGGCACTCTGCTCATCACTGAGGGTACTGCAATGAGCAAGGCAGTCCCAGTCCCAGCCTGATGGAGCCTACAGGCTAACCAAGCTCACAGGGTTTCCTCTCTTCCTCCCAGTCTCCACGCTGGGCTACTGTAGCAGCTTACCTAATACTGCAGTAGCTGCACCCTTAACCTCCTTCCTCTCTGTCCTAGACACTGATTACTACATGGCCAATCTCTCTAAAGTGTATTCTGATCACTTTTCTCCCAAATTCAAACACATTCAGCGGTGCTTCGGTGTCCATTTATTTTTTAAGAAATACAAACTTTTTTTGTATACAAAATCCTACAAATCTACCTCTTTTCTACTGGCCCAGTATCTTCTCCGGCTATCCTCGCCACCCCAGGTCTTGCAAGTCATGGGGTAGCACAGCAACTCAGTTATGATGGTCGACTTTCCTCCTTCCACCGCATGTATATCTATCTGCATGCTTTCATATACTCTGTTCTCTCTACTTCGAATGCCTTTCCCTTCCCTGTTCATTCTAGTTCTCAACCCTGGCTGTGCCTTAGGACCACATGGAGAGCTTTAAAAAAAAGATCCCTGAAAATCAACTAAGCCGTATTAAATTCTAAGCTCTAAGGGTATGGCCAAGGCATCAGTACTTTTTGAGAATCGCCCTACTAATTCTAATGTGCAGCCGAGGTTCAGAAATGCTGTTTTCTTTGTCCAACTACCATTCCCTGTAGACTCTAGACTCAAAGAGGGCCTGCTGCCTGTCATTGGCACTGACCTGGCACATACAGTGTTCTGTTTCATGCTTTCATAAGGTTCTCCTATCGAAAAGTCTCTGTACTACCCCCTGACTTGCAAGACCTGGGATGGCGAGGATAGCCAGAGAGTGCAGGCTGACAGCAGTATGTCTGTCTCCAGGAGCTGAGAAAGGCCCTAATCACCAGGCCCTGGAACTGTGCTTCACGGGAGGCAGAAAACACAGTCCTGTCAACGTCAACAGCGATGACTCATGCTGATCGTATGCACTCTTGATATATGTGATGAAAATGGCACGTTACCTCTGTGGTCTTCCTCCCCAAAACGCATCTTCCCAGTCTAATCATGAGGAAAACATCTGACAACTCTCAATAGAAAGGCAGCCTACAATATACCTGACCAACGTTCCTCAGAACTATCAAGGTCATCAAAACGAGGAAAGTCTGAGAAACTGTCACAGCCAAGAGGTGCCTAAAGAGACATGACTAAATGTCATGTGGTATCCTGGTTGAGATCCTAAAACAGAAAAGGGACCTTAGATAAAAACTAGGGAAATCTGAATAAAGCATCAGTGTGAGTTAACAATAATGTATCAACATTGGTTCACTCACTGTAACAAATGAGTTATGGAAGGTAAGATTTTAACAGTAGCAGAAACTAGGCCAGGCACAGTGGCTCATGCTTGTAACCCCAGCAATTTCAGAGGCCAAGGTGGGAAGATCACTTGAGCCCAGGAGTTTGAGACCATCCTGAGCAACATAGCAAGACCTCTCCTCTACAAAAAATAAAAAAAAATTAGCCGGGCGTGGTAGTCCCAGTTACTCAGGAGACTGAGGCAGAAGGATCCCCTGAGCCCAGTAGGTTGAGACTGCATTGAGCTGTTAGTGTGTCACTGCATTCCAGTGAGATCCTAACTCAAAAAAAAAAAAAAAAAGTGGAAAATGTGTGCAGGGGGAGAATATCGGAACTCTCAGTACTGTCTGCTGAAATTCTAAATCTAAAACTGTTCTAAGAAGATAAAGACTGTTCATAGAAAAAAATAAAAAATTTAAAACAGTTAAAAACAAAAGCAGGCCCGCAACCCCATCCCTGCACCTGCTTGCTTTCCTGGTATGTGATAATCGGTAACAGGGTTGGGCTTCTCTGGTCCAGAGCCCAGAGTCAGCAAAGGCTTTTAAAGTTGCGTTTTAAAACAAGTGCTTTGGGTTGACCAGAGGCCACTGATGGATCTGTGGCCTTCAGAGGAAAATGCACCCAGTGCCTGCAATTTGCATTTTAAATGCCCATCAAATAAACTATTAAACATCAATTATTCTGTTTAATAGCCTAACTCGAAATAATCGGCCCCCATATGAAGTTCCAGAGAGGATCGGAGGAGCAGACAGTACTCAAAGCCGGAGAAGGGGAAGGACAGAGCAGAGGGTGGTGAAATTCCAGCAGCCCAGGGCTCAAGGTAGCTGCTCAACTCCCCACGCTGCCAGGAAGGCAGCTGCATAGCCTAGGAATGGGACAGGGTGCCTCCGCTCAAAGCACCACTCCCACCAACACCTCCCAGTGTGGCCCCTTCCCTCTCCTGTCGGGACTCAGTAGCCCAATGGCTGGAATGCTGCCCCTCCCCCACTGCTGGGGGGGCTGAAGATTGGGTCATCAGGTCCCCTAGACTGTTGCTCTAGAGCCCAGGCTCAGACCAGCCTGGCTCAACAGGGGGGATCGACCTTCTGTATTCTGTAGCAGGGGACTTGTCTGTCTGGTATTTTTTTTTTTTAGTTGGATCCAGGCTGGAGTGCAGTGGCATACTCACAGCTACCGCAGCCTCGACCTGCTGGGCTCAGGCGATCCTCACAGTCTCATGCCACTGTACCTAGCTAATTTTTTGATTTATTGTAGAGAAGAGGTCTCACCAAGTTGCCCAGGCTGGTCTTGAACCCCTGGACTCAGGCAATCCTCTCGCTTCTGCCTCCCAGTGCTGAAATTACAGGGGTGAGCCACTGCGCCCAGCTTACGATTTGTTATTTTAACCTGGAGGCAGATTTGTCTTTGACAGAGTTCCTTCTGGGGAAGGGAAAGTTGGTCAGAAGAAAAGAAATGACCATGAAAAGAAACAAGTTTTCTTCCTTAGAAAGGGAAACAGAAGTTACAAATCACAAGCCCAGGCCTGATTTCTACAAGTCTCCCCGGAAAGACCCCAAGCTGGCCCACCATCAGAGGCATGACGCCTTGCTGTTACTTCACTGTCACTGATGACTGTAACAGCCTTTGGCATCCCAGCCATTAACCCCATGGACTTCTCTGGACAGCCCTCAGAAGCCAGGCAGTACTGTGTGGCCAACTCAAGATAGGCCAGTGACATGAATTGCCCAGGGTGAGTCAGGGAGCGGGATCCAGGCCTTCCGCCTGCCAAGGCTCCTGCCCCTGAGGGGATCTCAGGGTCTGGTTCCAGAGAGTCTGCATGGTGGGTGGTATTGCACAGAAGCCGAGAGCCCAGTGGGCTGGGTGGATGGGATCACCTCCCCCACACACCTGCTGACAAAGGCCCATTCAAGAGAGGACAGGCCAGCAGTCCAAGCAGCAGAAATAGAAACCCGGAGCAGTCGCCAGGGCCGGGCCTCGAGGCCAGGCACACACCACCCTGCCCACAGCCAGACTGCAGCTTCGGGTCGCATGTCCTCCACCTCTTTGGAAGCACAGCTCTGGCCTGTGGCTTTCAGCCTACAGAGCACTTTGCATATATTTACACGGTCTCTTTTGGGGTGGAAGTGGTATGAGAATGAATCTTGGCCCCTGGGTATTTGTCTCACCTCTGGGTGGGGGATGGGAGCTGTCAACTCTGTCTCTGTTTAAGGAAACGCATCATCCCCTCGCCTCCTCCCATGCATCTTCATTCCACCGACTCCAACAGAGCCAAGGCCCACATCTCTTCCCGACCAGAGTGTGTTTCCCCATCAACTCCCTGGGAGCAGAGGCACACTTTCATCCCTGGAACCCCAGCACGGTGCACAGCAGGTGCTCAATAAATGTTGATGTCTAAGTGAATGGCTCCTTCAGCCTCGTTATCCCTTTAAGTCAATCTAAGCTCAGGACAACCTGAGGATCTGTTTGGTTTTTGTTTGTGTGTTTGTTTGTTTGTTTGTTTTTTTGAGTTGGAGTCTCACTTTGTCACCCAGGCTAGAGTGCAATGGCACGCTCTCGACCACCCCAGGGTTGACCTGTTGGGCTCCGGCAATACTTCTGCCTCAGCCTTCCAAGTAGCCAGAACTATGGGTACGCACTACTACGCCCAGCTAATTTTTGATTTGTTGTAGAGACGAGGTCTCGCCAAGTTGCCCGGGCTGGTCTCGAACCCGCAGGCTCAGGCAATCCACTTGCCTCGGCCTCCCAAAGTGCTGGGATGACAGGCTGAGCCACTGAGCCCGGCAAATCTGTATGTTTCTAAGGCACTTAAAAGCATCCTCAGTACCTCCTGTCCTATACTTCCTCATTTTTGCTCTCTGGGTCTCTTGTCAAATTCAAATTACCAAAATGCTATGACAAATCAGCTTCTTTCCATTGACTTCAGCCCTGAGACAGCCCTCAGACCTCAGAGGGTTTCAGAGTCTTACTACTAAGACTCTACCAAAGGCTGGGCCGACTAAGACGACATATAGGAGTAAAGGGAGGAACACCTTGGGGACGTGTTGTGTGCAGCAGGTCCGGGAGACAGCTCAGAAGGGCAAGTGGGCTCCCACACCTCCTAGTGGTGAGGCCCCCGCCCCGCATATGTTCTATCCCACGTGTTCATTGGGCTTTCTCCAAGTGTCTGACTCCATGCCAGGCACTGTGGGGAGAACAGACCTGCCTGTGAGGGAGGTGGTGTGGAGGGAAGCCATGTCTATAAACAGCTAAAATGCAGGCTGTGTATCCACAAGGAAGAATCGATGGGGCATTCAGGGTACAGGAGAAATGTGTTTACTGGGAATTTTAATGTCTGATTACGGGGAATCAGGAAAAAGAATGAGCACTTGGAAGGAGACTTGAAGGATGATATAACAAAAACAATCATGTCATTCTAACAATAATCATGTCATTACTATTATTATCATAGCAGGATGTTTACCGTGTGCTAGGCACCGTGCTAAGTACTTTAAAGCTTATCCTGCTCAATCGTCATGCTCATTTCACAGATAAGTACACTGAGGCTTAGAAATGGTAAAAAAACAAAACAAAACAAAACTAGAACCAGAATCAGAATCCCGGTTAGAATCAAAGTTTGTGCATCCCCCTATTCAACAGGCTGGAACAAGAGAGCACATTCTAGCAGGGCCAGAGCCCAGGCAGAGGATAGGAAAGTCCAAGGCTTCAGAAGACGCCTGGAGAGGCAGCTGCAGCTGGGTCCCAAGATGCCCGGAGTGCCAGTGCCAGGTACCTAGTCTTACCAACAGGCAGCAGTGAGCCCGGGGAGGTGTGTGAGCAGAGGAGTGACGTAACTGGCCCTGGGCCAGGACCAGCGGGTATGTGGAGTGGGCCGAGAGGAGGACATTCGGAGGCCATCACAATGGTCTGGGCAGGGTGAGAAGGTGTGTGGGGAAACGTGTGCACTGGCCTCTGTGTCAGGTGGGGAAGATTCTGGGTGTGTGAGAAGGGGAGCGTGTGTGCAGTGTGAGTGCACATGTGAGCAAATGCACGGCCTTCCTGTGGAGGGGCAAGGTCACAGAGCCTTCCTAGTGGACACAAGGTAGGCAGTGAGGGACAGGAAGCGACAGATCGACTGACCCAGCTGAGCAGGAGAGCTCCAGTGAACGAGAAATCTCAGGAGCGCATGGGGCTGCCTGACAGGTCAGAGGGACTCAGTGAGCACGTTAAAGAATGAAACCTGGACCCCTGGTCTCTTAACCCGGGCCCGGCTTTGTCCTCCAGCTGCGTGGGTCACTGTCATTCCAACTAAATCTCCTCATCTCTGGCTCTCTCTGCCCAAATCAGATCTCTTAAGCTGGGGCAGCCAGATTCCCACAGCCCCAGCCTTGGCCTTCAGCTCCCTTCCTGGGCTTCGTGATCCTCTGTCGGTCTTTGTAACAAACATGTTCCCGAGTGACCTCCAAGCTGGCTTCATACTTTCCTTGGTCAAGATCTCTCCCTCCCTCCGATTCTGGAGCACAGAGGATGCTGCCACATTAGTTCTATGTGTTTGTCTCGGACAGAGGTGTCCTGCCTCTCACCACAGACAGAGAAACAGCATGATGTGTCCCCAACTGGTATCTCCCATCACAGGCTCTCCAGCTAGCCAGTTCTCTCTCAAGAGAATTTCACAGACCTCCCAAATGATGGTCTGGATCTCATCCCTTCCAAAAGGTTGCCTTTTAGAGACTCTGCCCAGCCCCAGTGTGCAGTCTGGTAGAAAAGACCAGTGTCCAGGAGGGGCCAGCTCCCTCAGCCCAAGAGGAAAAAAAAAAAGGCAGTTTCAGTTTCTTGGGCACCTCCTGCCACAATGGGTGACAGAGTAACCGGAGTCAACCCTTTCCTTCTCTGCAGCCCTGTATTGTAAAAGAATAAGCACAATTTGGTACCAGGAGAGAAAAGGGATCTCTTTCAAGATTGTATAATCCACACAAATTTAGAGGAAGACGTGCCTTAGAAATCATGACGCTTAACCCACTATTCACAGATGCAGAAACAGAGGTTTAACATCTTGGAGGCTTTCAGTTGCTTGAGAGCAATCTAAGCCATTTCTGGATTTCACCAGAAGCCCGCTTTGCATCCAAGAGAATATTTACAAAATGAATGCTTTGCCTTTGGGAAGCACAGCAGCTCAGGGACAGAGTTGAGACTGGAGCCAGCCTCTCGCTCCAGGCTCTCTGCCTCCTCCGGGATGTGCCTTTTATGACTGGTTTGCTTCCTCCAGGGTGCTTGGAAGGCAATTTGTTAGAAGGTGAGTCCTGGGGGCTGCCTGGCATAGTCTGCCATCCAGATGGCAGTTGACTCAGTCCAACAGGGCTGGGAGGCGGCGGGGATGTGAGGAAGAGTGCTCTTATTTATTGGGGGATCTTGGTGGACTGACTCCCCTAAAGCTGTTGCGGAGTTTCTAGGGTCTACAAAACTGTTCCTTCTCCCCTTTTTCCTTGCCACACTCTGAGACTCACCTTCCAAGAAAACAAAGTGGAGCAGGATACCTGATCATCCCCGCCCACTAGGAGACCCCCACTTTGGAAGGGGCATCCCGGTCTCCAGCTGGCCAAGGGCTCTCCCTCCTAAGGATTCCACAGACCCGCCATCTCTGATAGCAACAGAGAAAGCAAGGATAGAGGTGCAGGACAGACAGTGTGGGGGCCAAAAGGCCTCTACTACTGGCTGTATGACTGCCAAGCCTCAGTTTCCCCACTATGTCCTGACGGGATACCCTCTCAAGGACTCTTCTGACTCTGAGAAATCTAGTATTCTAAAACATCATCACCATCACCTCCCCAGTAATTAACACATAGCCTGTAATCCCAGCACTCTGAGAGGTTAAGGTGGGGGTGGGAGGGATGGCTTTAGCCCAGGAGTTCAAGAACAGCCTGGACAACATTGCGAGACGTCGTCTCTACAAAATAAAAAATATTAGCTGGGTGTGATGGCATGTGCAGGGATAACTCAGGAGGCTGAGGATGAAGGGTGGCTTGAGCTCAGGAGGTGGAGGCTGCGGGAAGCCGTGATCTTGCTACTGCACTGCAGCCTGGGTACCAGAGTGAGACCCCGGCTGAAAAAGAAAGTACTTGAATGACAGAATGAAGACTAAATGGAAGCCAGTAAGGACATTCTTCCCGGGAGCGCCTACTATCTGACACCCATAGAAGCCACCATCTTGCTGGAGTCCTCTGCAAGCCCACTTCCTCTCCTTGCATAGATCTGGTGAGAGGAGCCAAACAGGAGGCAGGGTCCTGGGGGAAAGAGAGGGTGCCTGGGCCCCAGGCAGGGCCAGGCCACCCTGTTGCTTCCTTAACTCCTGGGGTGCCTCTCTATCCCTCTTTCTGCCTTCCCTCTCCTCCCTGCCTCCTCTCTCTCTCCATCCTTCTCTCTGCCCTTCATCTCCTCCCTGCCCTGGAACAGTAACAGATTTTCCTTCCCTCTTTTGTGGCGGCTCAGAGCCCCCAATGGTCCCAGAGCCCGCCTGTTCCTCTACTAGTCAGGAAGACTCCTGGAGCCTCAGGCCAGGGACAGGGAAGGGAGCAGCAGCAGTGGAGAGGTCTAAGTAATGGTCTGTGCCCAGCCTCTGACTCTAATGCGTAGTAGGGGAGGATCCTCTTTTGAGGGAATCTGGCCACACCTTGTCCTCCACCTTCTTCTGCAGGGTTCCCAGGGAGATGCTGGGTCTTTCCTTCTGGACTTCCTGACACACCACATCTTCCCTTCCATACCGCTGGACGGCGGGATGAGGAAGGAAACTGTCCTCTCTTCCTTGTCTGGGCCCAGACTGAGACCCATTTAGAAGTGCAGTGTGTGTGTGCGTGCATGCGTGTGTGTGTGTGTTATGTGTGTGTTGGGGAAGGGGTGGTATGTGCTACAGTTGGTGTGTATGTGACAGTATGCACAGTGCAAGTGTAGGGTGTAAGTGTAGCACCGTGAGTGCTGTGTGGCGGTGTGGTGTATATATGCACAGGGTGTATACGTGATATGATATGTGTATGTGTGGTGTGTGTGTGATGGTGTGTTTATGGCAGTGTTTACATGTGTGTAGTGTGGTATGTGTCTCCACATGCTTGTGATGTGCAGGATGTGAGGGGATTGGGGAGAGTAAGGGCCAGTCAGTTGGGTGTGGGAGCCAGATATCCAGGGTCTTCTAGCCAGAGAAGCCAGGGATAACCAGTATCTAAGCAACCATATTGGGGGGAGGGGAGGAGATATGGAGGTGAGGAATGGGCAGGAAAAAGAGGGAGGCTGAGAATTGGAGAGGAGTTTCCATGGCAACGACCAGGCAGGTCACGTGCAAAAGGCTAAGTTGCGGACACAGATACACACATCCACACACAATATGAGGGCGGCTGGACCCCCAGAGGGGGGCTCCTTTCACAGTGGCCTGGGATGCCCACTGATCCATCTTCAAACCTGGAAATCCCGGCCCAGTCAGAGAGCAGAAGCCAAGGAGACAAAGGAAGTGGAGACAGAGGCCACATTGGTGGAGAGAAGCCTCCAGCAGCCATAGACCCCCGAGTGTGGGGTGTGGGTGGCAGGGGCTCAGGTAGGCCTTTTTCCAGCGAGGCTGCTCCCTGCTCCCACCCTCGGGTGCTTTCTCTACCAGCCGCCACTTGTAAGAGCCAGAAGCCAGCGCCAGGAGCCCCAGGCTGCTCATCCAACTCTCCACGGAAGCTCGGGAGACACAATGGGGGAGGCTCCGCCAGGGCCAGCCCTGTGGGGGGAGGGGGAATGGGGACCAGGGTCCCCCGGAAAGAAAACAGGATTGGATGGGCAAGAAGGTAGGAAAAGACGAGCCAGACACTCTCGTGAATCTCCAAGCTCTGGGACCTCACCTCTAGCTGCGCCCTCATCCCGCTGCCCACTGCCCAGCCCCACCTTCCCCCAGGCGCCAAACCAGCAAGTTCCATTTTGCATCGCTCGTAAGTCCACACTCACATCCCCACGCGCCGCGCGAGTGTCCACAGCTCCCAAGTAACAAAGGGAAAACTCCCCCAGGGTAGGATGGGCGCAGCCCTTTCCGCTTCTAAAAACCCTAGCCCCAGGCTCAAGGCAGCAGCGGGAGCAATCCCGGCCCCCAGCGTCACCCCCTCCGCCGCAGCCAGCCTCCCTCCCGGCCCCTCTCCTCCGACGCCCCCTCCTTGTTTACATCCCCAGCCCGGTTTCCCGCTGCCCGGGCGGGTCCGAGGCGCAGCGCCCGCGGAGGACCGCGCACACCCACGGGGGAAACACGCAAAACCCGCACTCCGGCGCTTGGGGATCGGACCACCCGAGCCTCACCCTCCAGGGAGGAAGGAGCCAACTTTGCCCACCTCCCCTGCCGCTTACCTGCACCGCGCGTCCCCTCCGAGACGATGCCAGGCGGACGAGCCGAGAACCGAGGAGCCTGGGAGTGGCGGGCTGGGGGCAGGGCGGTGGGAGAGGCTTGAGCTGCTTTCCCGCCTCCCCTCCTCGGAGGAGCTGGGGCGGGCTGGGAAGCGCGTCCTGCGGGAGGGGGGGCGATGGGCGGGGGCTCGCTCCGGGGACCGCCGCCTCGCTGGCTGCCGTCCGGTGGCTTCTGGGTAGCGTCCGCGCGCAGACCCTTCTCCCCCCACCTCCGCCCGCCCGCCTTCCCTCCCTCCCGCTCCGTGCTGGCGCGCTTTCCTCCCCTTGCTCCTCTCGGGCAGCGGAGAGATTTTTGCGAAGGGCGGTCGAGCTCTGAGAAGCAACAGGAGACTGCCGCCGAGGGGGCGTGCGAGCGCCAGGGCGGATCTGCCATCAGCTGTTGCTTTTTGGTTTCCCCTGGAAGGGTGGGAAGGGAGCGAGACAGACACAATGACAGAACTAGCGTCTTTCTGAAATAGTAAACTCGGAGGAACGGAAAAATAAAAGGAAATAACCCAGCACCAGACACAGCAACCCACGTTAATTGGAGCCTTGGCAATTAAGGGGAATCGCACCAAAAACATGAATGGCTGTGTCGCCATTCAGCTCTGGTTGCGGTTGGCATTTTCAGCAAAAACCAGAGGGGTGCCGGGGGAACGGCCCTCACCCAAGCCACGGATCTGCCCAAAACCCCCTTTTCAAGCCCCCCACCGACTCTGGCCCTGCCAGCAGCAGTTTCACTCCCTCCCTATGAAAATTCAAGATGACAAGCTGAATTTGGAGAGTTAAAGCCTACCTCTGCAACCCTACCTGTGCCATGACCTTGACCACATCTTTGCACTAATCTCTAGTCTGGGCTTCCTCACATGGGAAGATGGTGACTGAAATGCTGACCCCATGGGAGGCTCAGTTCATAGTGAGTGCTCAATAAACTGGCTCTTACTATTAGGAGCAGAGCTTGTAGGAGAGGAGAGATGCCAGGCACTGGCAGAAACCATAGAAACACAAGTGTCAGTAGCCAGAAGCCATGCTGTGATAGAGGCTGTCCAATATCAGCCAAGAGGTGTGTGCAGTGGGGAGGGGGCGGCTACAGAGGGAGACTGTGCTGGTCCAAGCCTGGGTAGGGCCACAGAGACTTCCTTCTGAACCTCAAGCCCTAGGATAATAGACATGGCTAGGAAGAGACCCAGCCCTTCCTCTAATGCTTCCATTTCTGGGCCTTAGTTTTCTTATTTGTGAAATGAGGGAGACAGACTAGATAATCCTGAGGTCCCTTGCAGCTCTGGCCCTGAACGATTGGATTTTTCTTTCGAGTTGGAGTCTCACTCTGTCTGAAGTGCAGTGACATGCTCACGGCCACCCCAGTGTCGACCTGCTGGGCTCAGGTGATCCTTCCGCCTCAGCCTTCCAAGTAGCCAGAACTACAGGCGTGTGCTACCACACCCAGCTAAAGTTTTGGTTTATTGTAGAGAAGAGGTCTCACCAAGTTGCCAGGCTGTTCTCAAACCCATGGGCTCAGACGATCCTCTCACCTCGGCCTCCCAAAGTGCTGGGATTACAGGCTTGAGCCACCGTGCCGGCCAATGATTGGATTTTTAAAAATGATTGGGCCTCAAAACCCCAAGGCAGGAAACATGCATGAATTCAAGAAGGCTCTGGAACCAGTAGAGAAACCATAAATAGCTACTGAGAAAGAATAGGTGAAGAGTCTCCCCTTGGGAGGACAGCTCTGACCCCTTGGGACAGCACGGGACTCTGGACTGAATGGATGTTACTCTGGTCCAGTTCTGAAGTCTCTTGGGTTCCTGTGAACACTAAAGCGCTTTCACCAAAGCCAACCTGAAATCTTGCCCACCCATGCTGGTGTCTAACCCTTCTGTTCCTGGTTTTTCCTCTAGAAGCTGAGGACGCTGCTACTATTGTCCTTTCCCCTTTTCATTCACTCTAGGTGGCAGGTGTAAAACCACACCACTGTCTAGGCCCATGTCCTTAGGCAGGTACATTCATCCTTCCAGCTGTCCTTGAATCCTGTCTTTGGATTGCCTCCTTTCTGTGTTGTTTTTTGGAGTACCTGCCAGCAAGGACACGTCAAACCCAGGTTTTGCAAACCTGGTTTGGGAAAGGAAAGCACAGAACTCCAAAACTGAGCCACCTGTAGGCTCAGCCCTTTGCTGGCCAGAGAATCCCAAATTGCCCGGCCCAGTGACTTCCCAGGTGCCCCTGCCTAATGCTAACCAGCCAAGGCTGCGGGGTGGGGTGGGGGGCTAACAGGGGATAAACCTCCACGAGGAATGGTCATGGCTTGACTTTCAAAGCACGTTCCATCCAGGGGTACTGCTGGAGGAGTTTGGGGTGTCACTGCTACAAGCAACACACACGAGCTTGATCTGGGGTGAGTCACGTCTCCCTTCTATGGAGAGAAGAAACACATCTACCCCTGTGAAAATGTAGGCATTCGTAAAAAGAGGTCACCAGCTGCTCCATTCTTTCAACACAGTTATGGGCGGGAGAAGCTGTTCTTCGCTGATCCCTGGGCCAAGTTCTGGGGATACAGCAAGGAAAGAAAAGTCTTGGTCCCTTACGGCTATTGAGTGAGAGGACGTTTATCAAATGTTCCCATGAATGAGTGTACAATTAAACCAAGGGTCGGAGCCCTGAAGATGTAGCATTTGAAAAGGAAGAGGAGGTGTTAAAGAGTGAAGTGAAGGAATCAAGAATCAGGATGTCGCATAGGACTGGGAAATGATTCTGACACTGGAACAGAAGTAGCATGTGCAAAGGCCCTGAGGCAGGTGGCTCATGGTGTGAAAGGAGCCAGTGTGGTCCTTGAACAGACACATCAGGCCTGGCAGTTCTGAGGTGATTCCAACTTTTATCCTCGGGGCAATAGGAAGCTATGGCAGGGCAGCAAGAAAACTGTTATGAGCAAGAATGGGGAAGAAGATGTCCCTGGGGGCCCCTGCAGTCAGCGTCCAGGGGTCTGTGAAGGAAGTAGAAGCTGAGAAATGGGCCTGGATGTCCACTGAAGAACCTTGCTTCTCTACAGATCCAAGGAGCAAAAAGAGAGAGCAGGGCCCAGCTGTGCAGCCGTGTGGAAGTAGGGTAAGGAGGGACAGAAACCACTCCCGAAATACTCCCCCGCCCCCGGAACTGGAGCCATGGGAAGACCTCGGCTTCAGAGGACAGCATAACCGCTGGGAGCTTAAGGGACTGCTCCAAGCTTTGAAGCTTCGCCGGGCTAAAGAACTTAAAACTGTGCAGCTAAAACCCCATCTGGATTGCACTTGTTTTTGCTTCCCTTGTACTGTGGCAAAAATAGCCCTTCCTCGTGTCAGTGTCCCGGTCACACAGACAGGAAGCGGAAGGTCCAAGGGGGGAATTAAAGCAGAGAGAAAAGGAGTCTCTGCAAGACCCCTGCCCATCCTAGCAGGAGGCCCTCCAGGGTAGACACAGGAAGGACTTGAGGTGCCATGTCATCCTGGGTTGCAGGCTGGAGAAGGTAGCAGATCCTGCCCACTCACTGCTTCTTTGTGTCCCTTCACCCCCACTTGGCTTTGTTCAGGTCCTGCCCCCTCAGCCAGATGCTAAGCCCCCACCCTCGAGGATGCAACTGTTTCCTGGCTCCTTGGCTGAAAGAGCTCTGCTCACTTCCAGACCACTCCTGGAGCCCACCCCCTCCCTTGCTTCCCCTCTCCCTGGCCTTTCAAACAGCTCCCCCCCCACCCCAAACAACTGTGTCAAGCCCTTTGTCACCTTACATGGCAGTCTAGTCCTGGACAATCTAATTCCTAGACAATCTAATCCACAACCTCAGGCAGGCATGATGAGTCCACAGGCCCTAGCTTGGTCCTCTCCCCAGGAACCCCGACTGAGTAATCCCCAGGCTTCAGCATGGCTCATGCAGAATCCACTGTCCCACACCTCAAAGCTGCTCCCTCTCGGGACTCCCTTGAATTCATTTAACATTGCCCTCAACCCAGTTACTCACCCAATGAAACACGTGCCACCTTCAAGCCTCTCCCCCCAGCACCTCTCTCCATCCTCACTGCTCCTGTTCTAGGTCAGGCCTTCGTGGTACCATCTGCCCACTGGTGACTCTGCCTCAGTCTCTTCACCTCCACCTCTACGAACTAACTCTTGCCTGGTCGAGTTATTTTCTACAACACAAATGCGATTCAAACTTTCAATGGCTTCTATTTTCTACAAGTGCAAGTCCACGTTCTTTTTTTTTGAGTCAAGAGTCTTACTCTGTCACCTAGGCAGGAGTATAGTAGCACACTCACAGCCACTGCACCCTCAACCTGCTGGGCTCAGGTGATCCCTCCGCCTCTGCTTTCCAAGTAGCTGGAACCAGAGGCGTGCACCACCATGCCTGGCTAATTTTTTTGATTTATTGTAGAGACGAGTTCTCACCAAGTTGTCCAGGTTGGTCTCAAACCCCTGGGCTCAGGCAGTCCTTTCGCTTCCACCTCCCAATGTGCTGGGATTACAGGTGTGAGCCACTGCACCCGGCAAGTCCAAGTCCTTAACATGACATTTATTCTTCACAACTCAACATCACAGGCCTTTCCTGCCTTATCTCCTGACCTACTCTATGTCCTGCTTCTTTTTTTTTTTTTTTTTTTTTTGAGTTGGAGTCTCACTCTGTCGCCCCGACTGGAGTGCAGTGTCCGCTCCCGGCCACCTCAGCCTCGATCTGCTGGGCTCTGGCGATCCTTCCGCCTCAGCCTTCCGAGTAGCTGGAACTACAGGTGTGCGCTACAACACCCGGCTAATTTTTTTGATTTATTGTAGAGATGAGGTCTCGCCAAGTTGCCCAGGTGGGTCTCGAACCCACGGGCTCAGGCAATCCACTCACCTCAGACTCCCACAGCGCAGGAATACAGACTGAGTCACCGAGCCCTGCTGTCCCTTGTATTCTTACTGACATGTCTTTTTTCTCCTCTCTTCTGCCCAAAAGACTCAGGTACCCCTTTACAAAATCAGGTAATATTTATTATTAACATTGCCCAGGGTGGTGTGGTTTGCTCTGCCTGACCCTCTCATGAACAATGCTAGCTTCAGGGGACATTCAGGGCCTGGCAGAGTTAGCTGCACTGATTAGAAATGAAGCAGTTTTGTTCAGGCCTTGCTTTTATTGATCATTTTTGGTTTGGTTTTGCTCCTGTGATTGATCAGGTAGGCATGTTTCATGTGTATAAGTAAACTAAAATGGGTTTAATTTTCCTAAATGATTAGAACTTTATTGTTAAATACAAAAAAGAGAATAATTATAAGATGCCTCAGGAATTTTTTTTTTCTGTTATGTAGTTCAAATTGAGTGTTTTTATTCATTTGTTGTTTGTTTGTAAGTAACAACTTTAGGATAAAATTAAGTTACATGTATAAATACTCCAGGACATGGCCAAGTGAATGTTGTCTACCTATATTTATGCCAAATTGTTATGACAGAAAACCCTAAAGTTGATTAAGAAAAACATAACACTGGGCATCATTTAAATAATTGGCTTTGCAATGAGCTGCATATATTTGTTGCTGGTAGTAAAATTCACTGAATGTGACATATAGAAAGTACTAAAAGGTACAGGAAAAGCTTAGTTGATTTCTCCTAGATTAACAAGTATGATAGTTTAATTTAGAATTCAAGTTTCTGACTCTGTATCAACATTCTTCTAATAATATCATTGTGGTTGTACTTAACAACTTTTTAAATGAGGGTGTGTTTAGTTTTACTTATGAAGTACTGCAAGTATACATATTAATATCTACTTACCTGTGTTTCTGAAGGAAGACCACTGGTGTTAAGAATTCTTTTTTTTTTTTTTTTTTTTTTTGGGATTAACAGCCAATTTTGTTTTTTTTTTTTTTTTTTTTTTTTTTCAGTATTTTTTATTATCATATTGTGGGGTACAGTTAAGGATTAGATGTACAAATATGCTTCGTTCAGACACCCTTGGTGATAAAAGGTGTCTCCCCGTCCCCAGGCAGATATTGA
>CAUYQG010151491.1:0-22203 GCA_963574415.1 Tarsius wallacei | reverse complement strand
TACCTACTTTGTTTAGGGGAATTATTATGAGTCTGGGAGTTGGTCTTCTCATTTGTTGTCTTGTAGGGGTTCTCTGAATCTCTTGTGTTTGAATTTTTTCATCACTGATGAGATGAGGGAAGTTTTCTTGAATGATTTCATGAAATGTTTGTTTCAGTGTGGCCTCTGTTTCTTTCTCTGCTTCAGGAAGGCCAATTACTCTTAGGTTCGGTCTCTTGAAGTGATCATTCATCTCTTGAAGGTTTTGCTCTGTCTTTTTGAGCTTTTTTCCTATGTTTTTGACAGTTTGGGTTAGTTCTGTGTTTTGATCTTCGAGCTCTGAGATTCTTTCTTCTGCTTGGCTAATTCTGCTTTCCATGCTTATTAGTTTGTTATTTATTTCCATCACAGTATTCTTTACTGCTGTTATTTCTGACATCAGCTTCTTCCTATTTTCCTCATTTCTCCTCAATTTTTTTAATTCTCTCTATTAATGTCTTGATGTCTGGGTTTGTTGCATGTGACCAGTCATTCTGGGGGCTCTTCATTGTTTGTGTTCCGAAGTCTGTTTTCTCAGTATCTGACCTCCCAGGGGTCTGTGTGAGACCCATATTCTTCTTTTGGTTTTTCTTCATCTGTGTGGTTTTTTCCCCCTCCCTACTTTTTCCTTCCCTCCACATCACCGTCTTCTTTAATTCTGTTATTCAGGGGTAGAGGGGTTGCTCTTACTTCTGTTTGTTCAATCTCCTATTCTTCTTTATGTATGTCCTCTTACTTTGTTCAATTCTGGAGTTACACTGTAGGTTGGGGGTGGTCCTTTTTGCAGTTTTGAGATTTACTTAAGGGGGGAGCTGTGATTCAAAATCTATCTGCAGGTCCTGGTATCCACCGACAGGTATATGGATAATCTGAAACCCACTTCCCACTGCCTTGAAATCTGTCCATGCAGTGGGGTCTTAGGTTTACTCCCTGAAATAAAATGAGGTTAACAAAGGGAGGAGAATGGAGCAGACAGTGGGGGGAAGAGGGGAGTGGAGAGAGAGAGGGGTAAGGCAGGAAACAGATGAGTGTACCAACAAATGGCGAGAGGGACCTAAACTGAAACAGATAAAAACAATAGACCACGGCTACAGACTACCTGACTCCCATAAAAAAAAAAAAAAAAACTAAAACATACAATGATGCTAACATACAAGCTAACCAACCACCTTATTGGTGTGCTGTTCCTCTATACAAAGATATGGTTTACAGAGAGAAAAAAAGAGAAGAAAAGAAGAAAAAAAAAGAGAGAGAGAGAGAAAAAAAGGGGTGGAACAAAACAATAGGAATAGAATCAAGTCATTAAACTAACAGAACCAATCAAGCACACTCTGAGACTTTTTGTTTAAGTCCAATGTCCTTTCAGCTCTGATTTCTAGCTGTCCTCTCAGGCTGGTAAATTTGTTCACAGTTAGGCTTAAATCTGACCTGTGTCTGTTTTTCAAGCTTGTTTATCCCATTTCGGTGTTGTTACCTTGAATCGCCACCAGTGGTGCTATCTTGCTGCTCCAGATGGTGTTTATCTCAGTCACTCGCCCCAAAGGGGATGGAGCCGGACGTCCGGAGATGGGAGCTTGCCTCGGGGCACACGGGAGGAGACCCACAGCCTGGCAGGACGTCACGGTGGCAGTAGAGACAGCAGTGATCTCAGCAGATCTTGCTTGCAGGGGCTTTGAGGTCTGAAGTCATGGATCGCCTCAGGCATGGGTGGCGCAGTGTGTAATGGCTGCCACGGAGGCAGCAGCAGCTGGCTGCTGCTCTGTCTGCGGCTTCAGGGGTTGTCCAGACCACTGTGATGCTTCACCAGTGGCGACGGCTGAGCTCCGTGTGAACAGCAGGCTGCCAACAATGGGATCCGCAGTCGCCGGGGAGAGAGCCAGAGACCTTCTGCGTTCTCCTTTGCAGAGGGTCTCATAGACCAGGCTGCCCCATCACCATCTTCTCCCAGGACTCCTGTTTTTGTTTTATTAATGATGACCATTCTTACTGGAGTTAGGTATCTCAGTGTGGTTTTGGTTTGTATTTCTCTGATGATAAGTGAGGCTGAGCATTTTTTCCACGTGTTTGTTGGTTGCTCATATATCTTCTGCTGAGAAATGCCTATTCAAGTCTTTTGACCTTTTTTTTTTTTTGAGTTGGAGTCTCACTCTGTCACCCAGACTGGAGTGCAGTGGCCACTCCCGGCCACCGCAGCCTTGACTTGCTGGGCTCCGGCTATCCTTCCGCCTCAGCCTTCTAAGTAGCTGGAACTACAGGTGCACGCTACCACACCCGGCTGGTTTTTTTGATTTATTGTAGAGATGAGGTCTCGCCAAGTTGCCCAGGTGGGTCTCGAACCCACGGGCTCAGGCTTTTGCCCACTTTTTAATGAGACTGTTTGTTTTTTATCCTTTCAGCACATTTGAGTTCCTTGTAGATCCTGAATGTTAAGACTTTGCAAGATACGCAGTTGGCAAATATTTTTTCTCATTCTGTGAGCTGTCTCCTCGCTCTGTTGAGGGTTTCTTTTGCCTTGCAGAAGATTTTCAGTTTGATAAGATCCCTCTTGTCTATCTTGTCTCTTATGGCATGGGCTTTTGGGGTTTTGATCAGGAATTTGTTGCCTATTCTGACTTCCTTATGGGTGTCTCCTGTGTTTTCTAAGATTCGTATAGTTTGAGGTTTTACATTTAGGTCTTTGATCCATTTGGAGCTGATTTTTGTGTATGGTGATAATTAGGGGTCCTGTTTCATTCTTCTGCACATGGTCAGTGAGTTATACTAGCACCATTTACTGAATGGGTTCTCCTCTCCCCAGTGGTTGTCAGTGGAGGCTTTGTCAAAGATGAGTTGGTTGAAAAATTTAGGTTTTGCTTCCGGAACCTCTATCCTGCTCCATTAGTCTATATATCTGTTCTTCTATCAATACCAGGTTGTTTTGATTATTGTAGCTTTGTAATTGTGTAATTATAGCTTTTCATTTTGTAGTTTTCATTCTCTGATTAGGAAGATGCTGAGGTATTTCATTTCTTTTGTGGCTATTGTGAATGGGATTGTGCTTTTTAGTTGGTTCTCTGCCTGTTTGTTGGTGGTGTATAAGAATGTGGCTGTCTTTTGCACATTTATTTTGTACCCTGGGACTTTGCCAAAATTCTTTATCAGTGTAAGGCAGTTTTTGACAGATCCTCTTGGATTTTTGAGGTGTAGGATCATATCCTCAGCAAAGAGGAATAACTTGACTTCTTCTTTTCCTATTTGGATACCCCTGATTTTCTTCTCTTCTCTGCTTTAGGTAGGTCTTCCAACAGTATGTTGAACAGGAGGGGTGAGAGTGAGCAGACTTGTCTTCTTCCAGTTTTTAGGGGAGAGACTTGAAATTTCTGTCCATTTAGTAATATGTTGGCTGTGGGTTTATTGTAGATGACTTTTACTATTTTGGGGTATGTTTCTTCTATATCTTGGTGTTCAAGGGTTTTTATCAAGAATGGATGCTGAATTTTGTCAAAAGACTTTTCTGCATCTAATGATTAATATTGTGGTTGTTGTTTTTACATCTGTTGATGTATCTAATTAGATTTACGGTCTTGCAGATGTTGAACCAGTCCTGCATCCCAAGGATGAAGCCTACTTGGTCATGGTAGATGATTTTTAAGATGTGTTGTTGGATCTGATTTGCTAGAATTTTGTTGAGAATTTTTGTATCTGTGTTCATCAGGGATATTGACTTGTAGTTCTCTTTCTTTGTTGGATCTTTACCCGGTTTGGGTATTAGTGTGATGTTAGCTTCATAAAATGATTTGGGGAGAGTTCCGTCTTTCTCAATTGCCTAGAATACTTTCAATAGGATTGGTGTCAACTCCTCCTTGTATGTTTTATAGAATTCCACTGGAAATCCATCTGGTCCAGGACTTTTTTTTGTAGGTATTTTTCTTATGACAGAGTCTGTTTCCTGGGTTGTTATTGGTCTATTTAGGATCTCAATTTCATCTTGTTTCCACCTTGGGAAGTTTCATGATGTCAGAAAGTCCTCCATTTCATTTAAGTTACCAAGTTTGTTTCCATGCAGGTTGGGCATAGTAATTTCTGATAATCTTTTGTGTTTCTTTGGGGTCAGTTGTGACTTGACCTTTTGGGTTGCTGATTGTGTTTATTTGGGCTTTTTCTCTCTTTTTCTTGGTTATTCTTGCTAGGGGTCCATCAATCTTGTTTATCCTTTCAAAGAACCAGTTTTTTGTTTTGTTGATTTTTTTCTATATTTTTTCTTCTATGTCCCATATTTGGACTTTTGCTTTGGTGATCTGGATTTTTCTGCTGAAGTTAGGGTTTTGGTAGTCTTACCTTTCCAGTTCCTTTGGGTGATTTGTCAGGCTGTTAACTTGTTCTCTCTATTTTCTTGATGTTTGTTCATAGAGATATGAATTCTGCTCTTAGTACTGATTTAATGGCATCCCAGAGGTTTTGATAAGATGTTTCTACATTTTCATTTATTTCCAGGAATCTTTTCATTTGTTTTGATTTTTGTGTTGACCTAGGAGTTGTTTAACATCATGCTGTTTAGAATTCATATCATTGTGGGTTTTGAGAGAATTTTGTTGGTGGTGATATTTGTTTATATTCCACTGTGGTCTGAGAGAGTGCATGGTAGCAATCTTGTGAAATTTGTTTGTACTTGATTTGTGGCCCAGGATGTGGTTGATCTTGAAGTACATTTCATGTGGTGATGAGTAGAATGCATATTCTGTAGTTGTTGGGTGTAGTATTCTGTAGGTAGATACTAAGTCCATTTGTTCAAGCATCAAGTTGAGGTTCTGGATCTCTTTGTTAATATTTTGCCTTGATAGTCTATCTATGGTTGTTAGTGGGGTATTTAAGTCAGCTATGATAGTGTTAGAGTTGATATCTTTTTTTAGATTACTTCATAGCTGCTTTATAAAAACTGGTGCTCCTGTGTTGGGTGCATATATGTTTAGAGTGGATATTTCCTGTTGATGGATTTAAACTTTTATCATTATGTAGTGTCCTTTGGTATCTCTTTAAATTTTTGATAGCTTAAAAGTTGTTTTGTCTGATATTAAGATCGTGACTCCTGCCTTCTTTTGTGATCCATTTGCCTGAAAATTTGTTTTCCATCCTCTAACTTTGAGTCTGTGGGTATATTTAGTAGTGAGATGAGTCTCCTGGAGGCAGTAAATTGCTGGATCATGTTTTTTTATCCAGTTTTCCATTCTATGTCTTTTCTATGGTGCATTTAGTCCATGCACATTCAGGCTGATTATTGAAATGTGAGTTTGCCTCTGTTGTAATGCTCTTACAAGGCTCTTTTGTTTTCATTTAGCTATTGTGTTCATATATGTGTTTTCATTTTTGTGGGTATTCTGTGTGTTCTGCTGCTTCTGTGTTTGTGATCTTGTGAAGTATATAGTCTTTCATTTGTTGCTTTTATCTTCTGTGCACAGCATCTTTTTTTTTTTTGAGTCAGAGTCTCACTCTGGTGTCCAGGTTGGAATGCAGTGGCATATTCACAGCCATCCCAGCAACAACCTGCTGGGCTCTGGTGATCCTTCTGCCTCAGCCTTCCAAGTTGGTGGAACTACAGGCATGAGCTACCATACCCAGCTATTTTTTTTTTATTTATTGTGGAGACAAGGGCTGGTCTCAAACCTGTGGCCTCAGGCAGTCTACTCACTTTGGCCTTCCAAAGTGCTGGGATTACAGGCTGAGCCACCGAGCCCAGTACACAGGATCTTTTAAGCATCTCCTGTACAGCTAATCTTGACATAGCATATTCTCTTAGGGATTGGATGTCTGGGAAGGATTTTAATTCTCCACTGCTGATGAAGCTTAGCTTGACTGGATAGGAATTCTTGTTTGATATTGATTATCTTTAAGAACATTAAAGATTGGGGTCCAATTACTTCTGATCTATAGTGTTTCTGCAGATAAATCTGCAGCAATTCTGATTGTTCTCCCCAGTAGGTAGTCTAACCTTTTTCCCTTGCTACCTTTAGGACTTTTTCCTTTATACCTACTTTGCATAGGTGAATTACTATGTTCTAGGGGTTGGTCTTCTCATAAGGTGTCTTTCAGGAGTTCTCTGAATCTCTTGTGCTTGTATAGTCATTTCTCTTGCCAGATGAAGGAAGTTTTCTTGAATGACCTCATGGAATGTTTGCTCTAGGGTGTTTTCCATTTCTCTTTCTATTCCAGGTATTTCCATCAGACATAGATTTGGTTTCTTGATAAAGTCTCACATCTCTTGGAGAGTTTCTTCTTAAGTTTTTTTTTTTCTATATTTCTAATAGATTGGGTTAATTCCATATTTTGGTATTCCAGCTTTGAGATTCTTTCTCTACTTGGTCAATTCTGCTTCCCATGCTTGTCAGTTTGTTATTTATTTATTGGGTGGTGTTCTTTATTTCTGTTACTTCTGAGCATGCTTTCTTGAGTTTGCCCAGCTCTGTTGTAATTTCATGTAGTTTTAGCCCTTGCATTTCTTGATTTGTATTCCTTCTAACCAATGATTCTCTGATCTCTGTAAGTATCTTCTGGGTACTGGTGTTCTTGGAGATAGTCATTGTTTGTGCCCCAGGAACTGTTCTTCCTAGCACTACTCTTTGCTGGGGCTCTGATGGTTACCAGCAGTTCCTTGTCAGTTTGGCTTCATTTGTAGGAGTTCTTTATCTTCCTCTTTAATTCTGTTGCTCAGTGGAAACTGGAGAAGCAGCCACTTTTGATATTTGCTCTACATTTATAGTTTATTTACTCTTTAGGCAAAAGTCCACTTGTTGTTGATGACTTCTCATCCATGTGCAGCTAAAGGACATAGTTCCTTCCTTGAGTCAGTGTTCTGGGTTTGTTCAATTATGAAGTAGAGTGGGGGCTAGGACATTGTGCCATCTCTTTACAATTTTGAGCACTTAGTAGGGGATGGGGAGGGCTACAAAGATTCAGAACCTATTGTCAGGTCACAATGTTTGCTATCTGGTGGATGGGCAAGCTGGGAGTCACTCTCCATCTCTGCACAATATTATTCTACAGTTGGTATGCTTGCATAGCCCCTGATTCCTAGACAGGGTATAAGAGAGAAAAGAGGGGGAGAAAGGAGAGAAAAAAGCAAAAGGAGAAGAAAGAAAAAGTGGAAAGAAACACAGAAAAAGAAAAAAAAAACACAAAGCAGAGAAAGAACTAAGAAAGAGAAATAGAAGAAGGAAAGAAAAGAGAAAACCAACTGACAGACAAAGCATCCAAACAAGATAATCAAACAAACAAATAAATACCCTCTCCCCCCAAAAAAACTGTTGATAAAGGGTTGTCAACTTTAGTATGTCTCCTTGAGGGGAGGCTCCCTCTTTTGATGGGCTCTGCAACTGCAAGTCTGTTACTACAGGTTCCCTCTTCGCTGTTGGAACTTAAGATGCTAGAATCTTTATCTCCTGCTGGCTGCAATTGGTAGCCAGCACATGCCCATGTGAGGGTAGGGGGCTGAAATAACTTGACATAGCATCTCTCAGGACCTCACTCCCTTCCTTCCTCTCCCAGCTTGGTCACAGCTCCTGGAGCATCCAGTTCATGGTTGGGGAATGGGGCCTCCTGTCTCTTGACTTCCTAATCTTTTTCACTTGTTGTTAGGGATTGGGGGGAATCAGCTAGGCACTCAACAGCCTCCTTCTCAGTCATTTCCACTGTCTGTGTCTATCACTCAGCAGCTGGCTTAGAATGGAGGGTGGATCATCTGGGGTTCCACATCTGCTCTTACCCATCAGGGCTTGTGCACTGGGGGCAATGTTCTCTGAGGTCGCAAAGAGTAGCCACAGTGCAAGGCAGAAATCAGTCAGTGCCTGGTTTCAAGATGCAGTTCCACAGAGGCCTCCCTGAAGACTTCTCTGCCCAGGTGTTAGAGAGTCTGCTCAGTTCCTCTGAAGGCTGACGCTCCTACCACAAATGGGGTCAATAGCTCCCTCCTCAGAAGTTACCAGTCTCCAGATCTCAGGACCCAGTGTTAAGGCCCTGGAGCCCAGTCCAGGCTTAGGTTGGCTTCTCCTCACTGTTTCCTTGAGACTCTGCCTCAGTCTTCCTCTCTGTTCCCTCACAGCCTTCAATGCCGGCATTCAGCTCAACACTGTGGTGGTGGGTTCAGTAATTGATCCAGCAGTTGTTCCTCAGAAAAGCTCCCAACCTCATCTGCTGTTAGGTCTTCTGCTCTGATTGCATGCATCTGTGTTTGGTCCTGTTTTGGGGTTGGGGTATCTGTCTCTCCAGTGCTGTGCATATGGAGTATCCTCTTTGGGCAAATGATGGTCGATTTCAAGGGGTGCAGAGATCACCCCTCACTTTCAGGATGCAGGCTGCTAAGAGTTGGACAAGTTAAAACAGGTCTCTGCCCAGTTCCATGGTGGAGAAAATGGTGGTGGTCCATGTTTTCTCCTCCAATAGGCTCAGCTACAGATTTCCTCCCCACACTTTCTCCACGGTCCCTGCTGTCCATGCCTGATCTGTTGCTGCAAGTGGTGGTGTGAGCCAGGTGCCAGGTTTCCAGAGGCAGCTGATCTCTTCTGCCTCTTTCTAAGAGATGCCCCAGGGATGGTGGATCCTTCTGCATGAAGCAGGTACCAAATTCAGAGCAATGGCAAATTACAGCCATTTCTGCAGGGAGGGCTCAGGTTCTTGATCCCATGTCGCCTCTCAGTTGGACATTCACTCATCAACTTGCACACACAAATGGACACAGATTAATTCTTTTGTACACTCTCCTTACAGAGACTCTCACATTCCAATTGCTTCCATCACCATCTTGCCATTCCTCCCCTCCATATGTATTTTAATAAACTCTTTTTCTACTCAAACTAGCTTCAGTGGGTTACGTTGCTTGTAAGCAAGATCTCTGATGATTACAGATTTAAACTTCAATGCTCTAATTTTAAATAATTTTATAATTCAGAAATATAAAGTGCAATGAACCATAGCAATCAGTAGGCATACTCTGACATGGTAAAACAGACAGGAGAACTTGACTCTATGATTGTCAGAAAAGCAAGGCAAGATGAGTGTGGGAACTGAGAGAAAATGTAACTTGGTGCTTAACAATTCAGGACTTGAAATTTAAAAAATTTGGATTTGAGTGCAAGCTCCATTATTTACTAACTGACTGATCTTTATCTTGATCCAGTTATTTAATCATCTGTGCTTTCATTTATGATCTGTAAGTAGGGATAGCAAAATTGTATTTTGCATGGTATATGAGGAATGCCCATAAAATGTGAGCTGTCCTTATGGTGCCACAAACAGGTATTTGCTGTGATATTTATGATGTGTTGATAATTATAATTATTTGTTGGCCCATCATCCAGGAATTTTGATGAAGGCAATATGATCAAGATCAACATTAGTTTTTGTGTCATACCAGCTGAGTTATTCATGATAGAGTAACAAATGCAACAAACAGCTCTAACATTTCAGAGGCTTAACACATTTAGAGTTTATGTAATACTTAGGCAACAGTTCACTTGTTGTTGATGACTTCTTATCCATGTGCAGGTAAGGGACCTAGTTCCTTCTGCCTTCTGTCTCTTCCCTCTTCTAGGTTTTTGGAATTCCCTGCATTTAGCCAAAGGGTGGGAAAAGAGAATGGATGGTTGTGTGTAGGAGGACTTTATAAACTGGGCCTGAAAATGGCATGTATCTCTCTGCCCATATTCTTTTGAATAAAATTTGGCCTCATATAGCTGTATTTAAGTGCAAGGAAGACTTGTATGTATCATATAACCTTGTGGCCAGAAAGAAGTGAGGTACAATTTCATGAACAAGTAGCTTCATCTCCCTACTTCACTCTTTTGATCTTGACAGTTCCAAAATTAAGATAAACCAGCATCCAGCGTTTTAATTAGACTTTTGTTCATAAATCCGTGAGATTCCTAGTGTGTTTCATTTAGACAATGAGTGCAAATTCCAGTCCAAAAGTGTGTGTGTGTGTGTGTGTGTGTGTGTGTGTGTGTGTCTGTGTGTGTGAAGAATAACCAGATAATATGAGAGCTGGATTTTGCTGTTGTCATATACTGAAGACAATCTTTTTTTTTTTTTAATGAACAGAATCTGGAGACCTAGATTCAGTTTATTTAGATGTGAAGAATATTAATTACCAGAAATATAAGTCCTCACATTTGGAAATTTAAACTTCACCTTTAGCATGATTGACTGATTAACCTAACAGAAGCAAATTGTTGTAAAAAAAAAACCTACCTCAACTTCCTGCATTGGGATTACTTTTTGGTTTGTAAATTGTGCAGATGCAAGGTCTATAAATAATCATAATATTTATCTTAAACTGAATTACTGTAGCCCTAAACTTGATCCTGTAAATTGCTGTTCTAAGAAGTAAAAAATGCTATTTAACTTTGAAGGAATAGATATGAATTTTTCTGATATAAAAGTAAATGATACTAGTTATATATTTTCAGGAAAAATAAAGAACACAAACTGTGTATTCTCTACTCAAATGCAAAATAACATGAAGCAGTAATATAAGATCATACTATGATTCTTTATTGATCATCTATTCTTTATTGATCATCTATTATTATTGCTCTGGATTTTGAGAGTTAAAACTTTGGACATCTTTTCTCTTCTAGTTATTGGAAACACAAAGGAACTGATTCGAAGATCACTATGCTGATAAAAGTTTATGATGAGATCAGAAAGGCCTCAGAATGACAGATATGTGGCACAAATACTGTCATGCAGTCGTCAATAATGAATAATGCTACTCTTTTCTGCTGGGTCTGTTCTTGACCTTAGAATTCTTTCCTTATTCAATCTCAAGTAGCATTCTTATTGTATCAGAATTATCATTTGTGATGAAATTCTTTTATAATACATATGCTAAGCTTTGGTGGTCTCATTTTTAAAAATGAGAAGAAATGGGAAGTGAAGAACATCTAAATGCCAAGCACCATTATTCAAAGCAGGTGGATTTAAGCCTTCATCCTCAATAAGGGGTTGATCCCAGGATCCTTTTGAGCATTGGTGTCATTACCTGAGTCAGACTTGGGTGGAGCTGAGAAAACAGCACCGAAGTTCAGAGGCCTCCTCTGTACATGACAGGTCTGGGTATTCTGCATGTTCTGCACCAGCTATGAGAGTTTCTTTGTGCTTGTGTCTCTTCAGGGGGAATAAACTATGCTCCTTAGATTTGTGGAGAATAACTAGTGTTACACAGAAGACTCAGAAGCAAAGAAACCAGCCCAGTTTCACATTCTTGGTAACAGGTTACTTTCCTCATCATTATAAAGACACAATAAAGCTGAGCTTCCCATGATTTCTTTCACTGAGTGAAAGCAGCACAGATGAACTGAAATGACCTTCATTTATCCTGTCTATTCTGAATGGGTGGAAACCATCTTATTGGTGATTGGAATATCATTATCCTATTGGTGATTGGAGTGTGTAAAAATGTCAAGACTAAAAGGGACTTTAAATAATATTTAGTTAAGAGGTAAGATATTTACCTTATAACAAACAGGAAAAAAATCATATAGGAAATCCCAATATGCAAAGTAGTTTAATCAGAAATAGAAGAGTTGAAGTTAGAAAAGCAAAATCCAGCCTCACTTACTTGACATCCTTTCCTCTCTTGGAGCAAGCTCTGCTTTGTAAGCTTCTTTCTTAGATTTACACATTTAAAAAATGAGGAAACAGCCCCTTGGAGTATTTAATGCTATTCTTCATGTGTCTAATTTGTAATGGATGGATACCACTACAATACAATATTCATTGACAAGTAATGTGGATCCTTTCTGAAAATAATATTGGAGACTGCTAGGGTCTAAATGTTTGTATCCCCCTGAACTTTGTATGCTGAAATCCTAACCCACAAGATGATGATATTAGGAGGTAGGGGATTTTTGGGAAGCGATTAGATCATTAGGTCAGAGCTCTTATGAATGAGATTAGTGTCCTTATAAAGAGGCCTTAGAGAGTTGCCATGCCTCTTTCCTCATGTAGGACACAGTAAGAAGGTGCCATCTATGAGCCTAAAAACGGGTCCTAATGGTACATTGATCTTGGAGCTACCATTCTCCAGAACTGTGAGAAATAAATTTCTATTGTCATTAAGCCAAGCAGTTTATGGTATTTTGTAACAGCATCTTGAGCAGACTAAGACAGAGACTACAGGATAAGGACTAAAATAGAAAGGTTTAGAGAAAATCAGGTATGTTGGAATGCTGGTAACTTTCGATGCAGATGGGCGAATGACTGCTTTATGTTATTATCATGGTTACCAATTGCCAGGAAGCAACATCAGCAAAGGGGTAGTGTTTGGGTCAAAGATGGGACAACTTCCTTGGAACAGATCACAGTATGCAGCTGGTAAAATCAAGAATCCAAGTTGGCAATGCTGACAAACTGGGAAAACTCCAGGATCATTCATTTGTTAGGAGCATTTATTTTGTATGTTCACTGAATTATTGAATAGCAGGTGCCAGGGCTGTTTCTTCACCCTAGCATTTTCCAAAGTGTATTGTTGTAGTCCTGCTATTCACCAAAAATGTTTGGCTCTCTGTCTTCAGAATACATGGTAGAATTAGCTTCCCTTCTGACACTTAGTTTGGGCATGGCGATATTATTCACCTTGGCCAATGAGATCTGCAAAAAGAGAGTCAATTCTTGGAGGAAGTTTTAAAAGTAATGTATGATCTGCTGAATTTCTTTGCAAATACTTTAGTGAATGTAAAAAGACAATCCACCTGACTGTGTGGATACAATGAATGTAACTTTACTCAGAAGTACATCAGATATGTGGTATTAAGTGAGAAACAACTTTTACAATGCAAGTCACTGATATTTTGGGGCTGCTTATTGGTATGGCATGACCAAGGATATCCTACTATGGTGCTATGTTAGGTGTAAAAATGGTTTGTGGTGAGATAAATTCAGGGCACTCCAACTTAAACAATTTTTTTTTCCTTGCAGGACTTCTTGAATCCTACATTATACTAACATACACTGTGAATTTTCAAGAGTGTAATATTGCAAGTAATGCTTCTCAAACTTGTGTGATTTCAGCATTCTTTTTTTGTGTGTGAAGTATTTCCCCATGATATGCAACCTTACAAAAACCTAAATTTGGTGAAAAATGAAAACACATCACAATAAGCATATGCACCTTTAAATAGGAAGTATATTTGTTTCTCTCTCTCTCTCTCTCTCTCTCTCTCTCTCTCTCTCTCTCTCTCTCTCTCTGTGTGTGTGTGTGAGAGAGAGAGAGAGAGAGAGAGAGAAACTAATGTGTTTTCTGTTCTACTTCATCTGAGTAAAGAAAGTAGAATCTTAGCTCTAAATATATAAATATTTTTACTTGCTCTGGTGTATTGGATAGAGTAGGAAGATTTTTATGATTATTCATGTTATATAGTATTTTTAATATACAATAGTATTTCAGAAAGAACTGTTCAGTTTATGCTTCTTCCAAAGGTGTATACTTACATAAATTACAATATTAGATTCAGAATTTTAAAAAATAGTTTTTCTAACTATAATGATTTTTTTTGGTCAATAAGTTAGAGCATGTTAAAACAAAATTCAGGATCTTGGTAATGTTGCTTTCAAAAGTGCCTTGTATACTTGGTTACTTCTAGAGTTATAGTGGCTTGATATTTTAAAGCCTTATAGAAAAGTCATAGCACCATGTTGTTTGTATGTTCTCATGGCACTAGATGAATCTGGGAAGACATATAATTATCTCACATTACTCCAATTTTGTTTAATATGGCACTTTCTATGTGTGTTAGTGAAAACAGACACACACAAAAAAGGGACACATTGGTCAAGTTCTATTGATTTTTCTCCTGATTTTCTCTTGTATTTTTTTCTCTTGATTTCACTTCCAAAGCAATTACTCTAATTTCTTTATTTTTTAATCTACACCGGATGAGGTTCTAGAAATTATTTCAACATTCTGTAGTTACATAAAATCCTAGATCATAGGCCTTCTTCTAAGTATCAACTGGTAAGATAAACTTTAATCAGTATTATGGCTGAAGTTAACAGGTATGTTATAGTAATTGTGCTAGATACTAAGAATAGTACAAAAGGTATGCATAATGTAGATATTCCTTCCCTTGAAGAGTTTGAAATATCATTGAGAAGAATGCACTCTCCTACATAAAACATCCTGATAGTAATACAAAGCAGTACAGAGCCAGGCATTAAATCTGACTGATATCTATAAGTAATATAACATTTTAGAGAAGGAAAAAGAAATGGGTCACTAGCAAAATGGCCTCTATGTCCTATATATCAGCAATAACTATTTAGGAAATTTATTCTTTAAAATTTTTTTCAGCTTTATGAGCTAAACTTGGCATACAAAATTATATATACTTGATATGTACAATTTGATGTTTTAACATATTTAAAAATTGTGAAACGACGACCACAATGAAGCTATAGGCAATTTAATAGAAAAATGACTGTCAATTCATATAGAAAAAAGAAAATAAGAAAGGAAAGGAGGGAGGAAAGTAAGGAGGGAGACAGGCAGGCAGGAAGGCAAAAAGGAAGGAAGGAAGGACTGGGAATAGTTTTTACAAGCTTACATAAGTTTATAAGCAATACATGAGATATATTTTTAGAAATCTGTTAAATTTTAAGTGTCATAAAATATTTTAATAACCAAGGAGACACAATAGGTTACTAGATGGCAAGACTTAATATTGTATAGATGTATATACAAATTAACTTATATATTTGCTGTAATTTTTATCAAAATACAAAGTGCCTCTTGCAGGTGGAACTTGTGATTTTATTATTTAGGTGGAAAAATAAACAAGCGATAATGGCCAATGAACAGAGGAACTGAACAAACTTTTCTCCAAAGATATACAAATGGCCAACAAGCATATGAAAAAATACTCGGCACCATTAGTCATTAGGGAAATGCAAATCAAAATCACAGTGAAGTAGCACTTTATATTCACTAGGATGGCTATAATAAGTAAAACAGTAAATAAGTGTATGTGAGAATGTAGAGAAATGAAAATTCTTGTATATTGCTGGTATAAATGTAAAATGGGGTAGCCACTGTTGAAAACAGTATGATGGTTCCTCAATAAGTTAAACACAGAATTTTTATAACAGCACTATTCACACGTGTGAAAAGTTGGAAACAACCCAAATATTCACCAACCAATGAACAAATAAACCAAATTTGGTATATCCATAGAATGGGATATTTTCACATCATAGGAAGGAATGAAATACTGATACATACTACAACATGGATAAACCTTGAAAAGTGAAACAAGCCAGACACAAAAAACAAATGTTATATGATTCCACTTAACATGAAATATCCAGAATAAGCAAATCCATTAGAAACAGAAAGCATATTAGTTGTTGCCACAGGCTAAGGGGAGAGAAAAAAAGAGAATGACTATTTAATAGTTACAGGGTTTCCTTCTGTGATGATGAAAATGTTTTGGAACTAAATAGAGATGGTGGTTGCACAACATTTTGAATGTATGTAAGTGCCACTGAATTGTACACATTAAAATGATTAAAATTACAAATTTTATGTTATGTTTATTTAACCTCTATTTTTTTTAAAGGCCAAGAAAAATGTTGAGAGGAATAATAATGATTGAGGAATGTTTATTTTAACAGATAACATCTTATAAAACTACAAAAATTATCTGAATATTATGCATATGCTAAAATAAATGATAGATTAATGGAGAATATACATCTTCCAAAGTCAATTTAGAGTGTTTACATCTTTAGTATGTAATAAAAGTAATTTTTAAAATTGTAGGAAATGTTGGATTATTTTACAAATGATTATAGGATGGGTAAAATCAATTGATTAAATAATTAAATATAAAAATAAAATAATAGAAGAATTGGAAAAATATGGATAAATGTTTATACAAATTTTGGAGAAAGGAACTCATTTATAAGCTTCATACTAAAAATACAATCATACATGTGAAAGGTTTGGCTATCTAAAATTATAACATGATTATTAAAAAATTTCACTCCTGGCTTTGGTCTCTTCCTCCACCTTGGGAGGTGAATCTTCTCTCTCTTTCTCTTTCTCTCTCTAATTTACTTTTAAATAAACTATATTTTCTAATCTAAAAAAGTAGAAGAAAAAATTTCACACAGTAGAATCTAGAGGTAAAAAAACAAATGTGAAAGCATTTTCAACAAACATATAGCAAAAGATTGTTATGCTCAATAAAATAAAGAGGTGCTTAGAGAAAGATAAATTTAAGAAATGTTGATGTGGGTTACAAAATAGGTCCCTTTTTATATTATTTAAGAAATTGCAATAAATATTTGATTTTTTTTCCAGTTACTCTTGGTTTCTCATGCACAATGCAGTTCTCTCAAAACATCTGTGCTCTCTCAACCCCACAAGCCTCTCCTCACAGAAGACAAGATATTTTCTGCCTCTTCTCCAGCCTTCCTGGGTATGTTTTTTTCATCCCTCCCCACTGCCATTTTAGTAAATTTCCCCTTCCAATCTTCTTGGTGTGGGCATTTGTCTTTACGGGAGGTGCTGTCTGTAGCAGCAACAATGAGAATAATTCAAGTCATTTTTTGTAGAGCAGATACAACAAAGTGGAAACCGAGAAAAAACTAGACTGGAAACTAGAGAGAAAAAAACCATAACAAACATCATGTGGTGACAACAGCTCAAAGACTACTTTTTTTTTTTTTGAGACAGTCTCATTCTGACACTCAGAGTAGACCGGAGGACAGTGGTGTGATCATAGCTCACTGCAGCCTTGAACTCCTGACCTCAAGCAATTTGTCCCCCTTAGCCTTCCAAAGCACTGGGATTATGGGCATGAGCTGCTGTTCATAGTCTCAAAGACTATTTCTAAGCATTCCCCTTTGCAACTTCCATAGTTAATGAGGACAAATGACAGGGAAGTTTTGAGGTTTTGAATGAAATAGGTATAGGCTCAGAGGCAGTTTATTTTTTGTTTTGCCAGCAATCTCCTCTTTCTCACATAAAAGATTAATACACATTTATAAGGCCAATCCACTGATTTCAGAAGATAAACTTATTAACAGATCATTTGATTATGAGAAAATAGTGTTCCTATAAGTGAAAATATACCTAACATCGCAAATCAAGAATGCAAGATAAAACTCTAATATTAACATATATTAGAAAAATACTCCTTAAATTAAGATCAGATTTCAGTAAGACTCTTTGGTAAACAAGTGCATAAGTAGGGAGGCATTGTGCTTTGCTATTCTTATTGAAGTGAATGATTTAATTCCTTTGTGTCTCCTTCCAAATCATATTATATGTTTTTATTTTGTATCTTATAGCTGTACATTTTTGCCAAAGAATATATTTTCTTCAATTTAATTGAGTATGATTATGTTACTTATCTAGACTGCAAGTGCCTCTGGGACAGAAATGTGTTATACCATTTGCATTACATCTCCTACAATGAAACCCACTTTTCCTTCTCTAGCTAGTGTTTCTCCTACAATGAAACCCACTTTTCCTTCTTTCTCTATTGTGTTATCTTGTTATTGTTATACTCACAAGATAACACAATAGAGAAAGAAGGAAAAATCCAGAATTATTTAGGACTGGTTGGGTATAACAAGATAACAAACTAGAGAAAAACTAGAGTACTTGTGTTTGTGAAATTCTTGATTAAAAACAAATAAACAAACAAATAAAAAAAAACGGACCAAGTAGCATGTCAATGCCATGGAAAACCTTATTCAGCATTTCCTGTTGTATTTGCTACATGAAGTGTTGATTACTAGAGATATCTATGACTCAACCTATAGATTTAATGATTCAGTAGGCACATTTTAAGTAGGCTCCCTTAGACACTATGTTCTAGTAGTTTTCCTTTAATGGGGTTCACTAAAAGCAAAACAAAACAAAACAAAAAACAACAAAAAAAATAGATCTATTTCTCCCTCAGGCTTTTTATTGATTTAATCCTCTTCCTGGATATTTTGCTTTTGTTCTATCTCTTTTATTCTTCAACCTATCTTTTTTTCTTTCTTTCTTTTTTTTTTTTGCATCTTATTGTCTAGTTATTTGAGGTTGGTTATGCTTTTTCTAGGCAGAATGCTCTTTAGTTGAATGTAGTTCAGAAGGCACAAAGAAATTATTAACCTTCTATTTCCAATTTATCACGAGACTATCTGTTTGAAGGAGTTCTCTAATTCTATTAGAAATAGAGAAAGGAAAAAGGGGATTATTTGCAGAAGCTGCAGAAATCATATGCTACAATCTAAAGAAGAAATCATACTTTTTTATCACTAGTAATAAAAAAGGTTTAAGGAGAGGCCAGTTAGTGAAATATGTAGATACCAGAAACATTGTAGAATCAAGAGCTGTTCCAAGACGATGCCTTTTAATATAAGGTTTGCAAAAGAGCCTTAACACATCAAGTCAATGGAAAAATATGATTTGGTTTTCAAGTACATTTTCAAGAACACAATTATTACATAAAACAACCTGCAGTAAATTTTTATTTTTTCCGTTTTTTATTGTTGGCAGATTATATCTCTTTTAAATTAAAAATATCCTGAAAGAAATTGTTTCACAAGTGAATTGACCAAAGTAATTCACCCTCTAAAATTGTCTCATTTTACACCACTTTGTGTTGTAAGCAACATGGCTTAATATGCTTTAAGATGGGCCGGGAAGATAAAATTAGTTTTCGAAGGTTGAAAACGAATGTGTTTACTATCCATTCTTGTGTAGAATGCACTAGTCTTCATAAAGCAAAGTAAAACTTGAACTTGGTAGTTTTAAAAGTATTTTTTTACATATATGCTATATTAAAAAAAAGACAACACACTTGAATGTAGATCATGACAGACAGCTACATCTGAGATGTAAGAAAAATGCTGGCATTATAAGGGTGTCAACATAATCAGTAAAAAATTATTTTTGATGACATGAAGAGGAAAAGTGTTAGCAGAATGGAAGAATTTTTGAACAGCAGATACATAGCAAAGTCCTTTCCCCTTGTCTGCCAAACACACCCACACTTGTCATCAGTGAATGCAATTACATTTTCTTTCTTTTTTTTTTTTTTTTTACAATACAGAAGAGACTCTTGGCAGTCAATGAGGGCTAATTTTTTTCTTCACTTGTACACCCCTTTTAGCCACTGTGAAGATGTGAGTTGAAAGATGTTCATAGAGTTGACTTTGTCCCTCAGTATGAATTTGTGAACAAATTGAGCAATACGGGAAAATGGAAAGATCACACACGATTTTTTACATTATTAACACAGCCCTGGTTAAAGGGTTATGTCATTTAAGGGTAAATGGTTCCTTCTGGTGTTCTCATGTGCATTTTTTTAGACAAAGGAAAAAAAATAATGAACTAACAAAAATCTCTTCATGACCTTGTTAGGTGACAACTAGCATACAAACATAATAATTACAGTCTATAAAGTGCAATCAGAGAAAATTACGTGGTAAGAATTTATAGCATTTTTCTTTGTACATTACATTTGTTATCTTCCGTAAGCCTCATATAATCATCACAATATATTTTAGTTTTGCAAAGTTAAAATATATCATGATCTTTGACTTCTATTTTTGGTCTGTAGTCACATCAATAAAGGAAAATAGGCTGGGTGCAATGGCTCACATCTGTAATCCCAGAACTTTGGGAGGCCAAGGCAGGAGGATTGCTTGAAGCCAGAAGCTCAGGACCAGTTTAGGCAACATAATGAGACCCCATCTCTAAAAACAAACAAAAAATTCAAAGAATTAGCTGGGTCTGGTGGCATGCACCTGTAGTTCCAGCTATTCAGCAGTCTGAGGTGGAAGAATCACTTGAGCCCAACTATTTGAGTCGCTTGAGCCCAACTATTTGAGTCTGCAGTGAGCCATGATCATGCCACTGCACGCCAGCATAGGTGACAAAGCAACACCTTTTCTCAAAAATAAAAAATACAATAAAATAAAAGCAAAATACGTGCAGAGTGAAATCCTCTCAATCACATTTGTTCATACAATACTACTACACATACCTAGACAAAGAGGGTCTGTGACACAATATTTTTAAAAGTGATTTGGTGGAATGAGAGTGAGAATACTTTAAAAGTATGAAATTACGAATCAATGAAACTATCTGGTTTTCATAGTCATCTGGTGAATTCATGCAGAAAAAAAATATTGGCAGTGGATGGCTGGGTACATTAACACATGAGCTTGTGCTTTTCTGTTACTCCACTGGCTAACAGGTTATACTTTCTTAAACTGTTAATACTGTGACAAAATGAAAAATATTTTAAATTTCTAACCAGGGTTCTAATTTACCATTTAAATTAGCCATATTTTTTCTCACATCCTATTCAAGATTTTGAAAGATACTTAAATGACAAATATTTTCATCTCTTTATCTAAGTTCCTCAAAGCCAGTCTTTGTTGAATTGACAGTGAAAATAAAACCCTGATGTTGCTAGTCTTTGTTAAGTTGAACTGTTGGGACAAAATACATCTCAACTGAACAATTTGCACCCTACTTCCCATCAACCATGACTACAGCATGTAATTAACAGAATGCCAATTCTTTTTTCTTTTTCTTTTAAAATTAATTTTATTTTAAAGATGTGGGGTACAACTCAGGATTAAGTATGCAAGTGGTCATCATATAGGTAAAGTTTGGGCCTCCCTTTGGTCCCCACTTTACATGGTTTGAGATCAGGCATCCTTATTAATGTTATGTGCCCCCCCACCATGATGTCAATTCTAATTGAAATTATTTGTTTAGTATCTTATATTTAGTATAATAGCATTGACCACACATCAATAGAATGGCACTTGTGATTGATCATTTACCAAATGAGGATCAACATGCAGCAAAAAAAAAAAAAAGGAGAGAAACAGAAAGAGAACCCTACTATGTGAGTTTCTGGTAATAGAAATAATTTCAAGTCACATTTCATGACTCAAACTTTCTTGTTATCTTTGGCTCACATGATCAAAGATAGATCAGTCCAGCTAGGTAAACATTACTGGATATTGTGGAAGTGAATCAAGTCAGATTCACACAGGTAACTAACCAATATGGGAAGCTTCTTGAGCACTTTTGCACAGCATTCTCTCAATTGCTTTCTCCAAAAGAGAGATTGATATAGGGAGCCTGGTAAGGATGACTATTTCTTTCCTTTTAATACTCTTTTTGGCACCATTATTTATTTGTTTTTTTTTTCTCTTATATGTCAGTGTTAAGTTATAAAATGGCAGTTTAACACAAGTTTCTGTCTTGTAAGCTTCTTTGGACAATGGGAAAAGGCAGCATGAATACCACACAGCAAGCAGAGCATAGCAATAGAAATAGGATTCCTCATCCATTAGGTTCACCATTACCGTTAGTTTTTTCTGACTTTAGTTAGGCGATTTTTAAAATTTTTTTTTTTCTTAGCTTTATTATCAAGCATTTTAAACCACAATGTTTAAAAGTTAGAAAATAAAGCTGAAAAAAGTTTGCGGGATGGGAGAAATAAGAACTGAAGATCTGTGAAAAACAAGTGCTACCTGGAAAACAGAAATGTACACCTTGTCATATTTTGCTAGGTATTAATTATCCTCTGCAAATTGAATCTGATTATGTTGCATTTCTAAGAAGAAACTTTTAGAGAAGTGAAAAATACAAATTTAATTGGTTTGTTTTATGTGCTTATTCATTGCATATTTATTTCTTTAATATAAATATGATATTTTAGTAAGATAAACAATTATGTCACAAATAGAAACACGTGGAATTAGGAGAACTCGCCAAAATTTTAGCAAAGCTAAGGGAATCTGCTTTTTTTCTTTATCAATATGGATATATCACACTCTTGGGATAGTATATTCAAAATTAAGCAACACAACTGTGTATTTGATTAACTAATTTATTTAAAAGTATTTGCAATGTTTTATAAAATAGTCTTAATTTCTCATAAATGTAACTAGTGACTAAGATTGCAACCCCGCCTTTCTTTTGAGTTCCATTTGCTTGAAAATTTGTTTCCCATCCTCTTACTTTGAGTCAGTGAGTGTCACAATTGTTGCCTGGTGATATTTTATCCATTTTGCCATTCTGTCTTTTCAGTGGTGTATTTAGTCCGTTCACATTCAAAGTAATTATTGAAATGTGGGAGTTGATCCCTGTCATAATGTTCTTACAGAGTTGTGTTGTTCTTCCTGTTTGTGTGA
>CAUYQG010151489.1:0-52387 GCA_963574415.1 Tarsius wallacei | reverse complement strand
ATCAGTGGATAATGAAAAAGTGGTATATACACCATGGAATATTTTTCAGCAATAAAAAAAGAATAAAAGGATGCATTTTGCAGCAACGTGGACGAAATTGGAGCTCATCATCCTAAGTGAATTAACGCAGGAAACCCAACACCACGTGTTCTCACTTACCAGTGGGAGCTGAACTGAGGATCTATCTGCAAGGTATATAGAGTGCTGTAACGGACACTGAAGACTCAGCAGGGGGAGGGTGGGAGGAGTGGCGGGATGAAATATCACCTGTCGGATACAGTGTCCACAGGCGGGGGTGGGGTGCTCACTTAAAGCCCAGGCCTCTTTGCCACTGTACAATGCATCCATGTAACTAAAAACTGTTTGTCCCCTTAAAGCTATTGACATCTTTAAAATATAAAACGAAACTTTTAGGCCAGGTAAAGTGACCCACGCCTGTGATCCCAGCACTTTGGGGGGCCAAGAAAGGAGGATTACTTAATGCCAACATAGCGAGACCCTCTCTCTACAAAAGATTACCCAAAAGTGGTGGCGTACACCTGTAGTCCCAACCACTCAGGAGGCTAAGGTGGGAGGACTGCTTGAGTCCAGAACTTCAAGGCTGCAGTTCGGTGTAAGCACACCACTGCACTCCAGCCTGGGCCACAGAGCAAGACTTGGTCTCAAATCAATCAATTAATTAAATGAAACAAAAGGGAAGGTTCTGCAGAAGTACTGACGAGCCAGACACCATTTACTGTTTATATGATTGAGTACGATATAGTCCAGGATGTTTCTCACAGTAAAATCTGTCCTTTGGGCTGGGCAAGTTCTCTCCAGCCCCGTTCTTAATTCTGCAAGAAATAAAACAGTCTCAAAGATGTTGAGCTCCTCAAAGCAATATATTAGCAGATTAAAAACAACTAAAAAGGCCCTCCATTTCCGTCTTCTGGCTTTTAGAAGGACAGGCAGTTTGAGCCAAATAGTAAGAGGATGCAGTGGCCGGGCTCGGTGGCTCAGCCTGTCATCCCCACACTTTGGGAGCCAGGGAGAGTGGATTGCCTGAGCCCGCGGGTTGGAGACCAGCCAGGGCAACTTGGTGAGACCTGGTCTCTACCATAAATAAACAATTAGCCGGGCGTGGTGGCGTGTGTCTGTTGTTCTGGCTACTTGGAAGACTGAGGCAGAAGATCGCTGGAGCCCAGCAGGTGGAGGCTGGGGTGGCTGTGAGTATGCCACTGTGCTCCAGTCTGAGCGATGGAGTGAGACTCCACCTCAAAAAAAAAAAAAGAATATGCAGTGCCTGTGTAGATAGGAGACCTCCCAAAATCAACAGGCTTAAAAGATGGAAGTCAAAGTTTCGATATCAACCTACAGGCTGTGAACCTCAGCAGAGCTTTAAAGTTATTACAAGGGGACTCACAGTCCCATGAGGTACACTTACCTGTGCCCTAAATAAGGTGGCCTGCATTCACATGTACAACCAGTCTTCAAATGAGCACAGGTGCTCTCTTGCTTACTAGAATATGCCCTTAGTTAAAAGCATCATTGAAGCCCAGTTTGGCCATGGTGCAGGCCTGTTGTGCAGGAAAATAGAGCATGCTTTGATATCTTTTACACTCCAGATTCTGTTCTATGGTGTGATTTCCTAAATGGACATGACCACCAGGGCAAGAAGTCCCTAATGGGGACTTTTGTTCCCAGCACGCACTTGAGAGGCTGAGGCGGGAAGATCACTTGAGCCCAGGAGTTCAAATCTAGGCTGGGCAACACAGCGAGACCACCCTATCTCTAAAAATAATAATTGAAATAAACAACAAATAGAGCATTGCTGAATCAATAGCAATGTGTTTAGTCCTTATGTATTTTCTCAGTCATCTTCTGCTATGCGGGCTCTGGGAAATTTTGTGTTAAAAATGGAATCATTGTTGAAAATTTTGGGACCATCTGTTTGAGGCTAAAATAAGGGAAACAGAAAAATATTAAGATAGGGAAGAATCTTAAAACCTATTTCATATCTTCTGTATTTCTATTTTAAAGCTGTATGTCTAAATTATTGCTCTTTGTTTTTCATGTCAAATGACCGCTTCATGCCTGGCTTTATTACGTGTGGTCAGATCACTGGTTCTCAGAAAAACTACCCTGCAGCCTAGCCCTGCATTCCTCTAAGATAGCATCATCTGCAGGGGTCAAGTTTCTTGCCAGGAGAGCTGATCTGCAGCTGCAAACACACTGGAAGCAAAAGCATGACATGCTAGAGAAACGTTCAGACCTGAAACAGGACATCAAGGACAAATGCCGTCTCAGCGATCGAGTGTCTTTGAAAGACAGGCACTGTCCCATCGAACAGACTCACAGAACTGGAACAGTAAACAGAACACAAAAAGGGCTGCCGGCACCACCGTCAAGGAACACAGAGGCAATGGGAGGCTCCATATCTGCCAGACTCCGGGAGGAACAGCTGTTCCCTTCTCTCAAAACAAGCCTCCTGTCTCAGCTGCCGGCCAGCCCAGGTTTGTTTCTGAGGAGTGAGCCAACAGAGAGCCCCTGGTGTGTATCTCAGAGAGGGCATTCGGGAAGCTTGGGAAGCAAGTGTCCCCTTGAAAAGGCCCAGTTCATATCGGTCCTCCATCTCTGGCAGTCTTCCGCTCTCGTTCCACCGACCCACCCCCTTGGCCTGCCTGCGTTTGAGTCTTTGTCAGATAAAACACGAAGACAATGGAAAACCACTGGAAACAAGCTACACATTTCCTTCGGGAAATATCACCTACTGTTAAATAACAACTCAGGGTCTATACACATGTTCATTAGAAGTTCACCTTCTCAGGACAACCCCTTTGGGTCCCTTCCCACCGTGGGAGACTTTTTCTGTCCTCTCAATAAATCCTGCTTTCTAAAAAGAAGAAGAAAGACAGAAATTCACCCTCTCCTCACACACGGCGGCCACTGTGAAAGACCAATTTCTCTGCTTCAGAACCTAGAATGTAAGGTTCCCCTGCAGCGTGCCACTGAAACCTTTCACATCCACAGTGAATCTAGGCTTTTACCACCGCAGATTGACGCTCAGGGCCGTACTTATATGTTCATCTCATGAGCTAAACTCATGTAATTCCCTGTAGAGTGGGCTTTGGAGGCAGATGGCAGAGAGGAAAGCTAGAGTTACAACATTTGGGTCAATGTGGCAGAGCTTGGAATCGACTGTGTGATCTCAGGCAAGTCTTGTCATCTCTCTGGGACCCAGATAGCTCCTCTGTAAAATGAGGGGCTCATACCAGACAACCTCCTACTTTGCAGCATTCTTAGAAGTACTAAATGGAAAGTGAAGAGTACAGGCAAGGAGCACCCTGAATTCTGGATGTGGCAGTTGGGTCACTCCCAATTGTTCACTCGCGTCCTGCTACAGAATTGCACAGAGTAGGCAGAACATAGAGTGTTTCCCCACCAACTTCAGATTGAAGACTTGTTCTGGCCAATTGAAGTTGGTAGATCGGCTCCAAGCTTTAAAAATGGCTTCACTTTTGTGTCTGTCATCTACCGGTTGGTCTCTGGTTCAAGGAGGAAAGAAGGTGTGGAGCTGACCAAAACCTTGAGCAAGAAAGATGAACGGTTGTCGTTTTAAGCCTCTGAAATGTGTGGCTGCTTGTCATGCTGTGCTATGGAGCAGAAAAACAAGAAGCCTCTTCTCTTCTACCTTTTTTTCGTGCGTTTTGTCCAGCAGGATGCCCACTGGCCTGAACATTTCACCAACACTGTGGAGTTACATTGAGACCACCAGGCATCTTAGGTTGACCAGGGAAATGGCCTTCTCATGAGCACTGTCAGCAGGACTATCGCTGGTGCCAAGAACACTGTACAACTAGACACTGTAAGAAACTGTGTGTTTTTGGCCCACCTTGAGAAATGACTCCTACGAAATTGTGCTGTGTTGGCTAGCAGGATGGTGCCTGTTATGACTGACAGTGTAGTCTCGGTGGCAATCTTTTGGAGAAATGTCTCCCTGGTTTCGGCAGCTGGAGAAATTGCATTCATTCTGAGCAGCTGGTTTCTTTGACTCTGATGAACCCTGGCTGTCTCACTGGTTGAGTCCTCTTGAGGTTGCTTGGAAAAGGTAGAGCCAGGAATGTGGCCCTCCACAGGCAAGTGTGTGGAGACGACCTTGCAGCACACACTTTGTTGACCAACTTCCCCTCCCAGTTTCATTTCTTTCTTCTACACTCATTTTATCTTCTTCTGTTTTCCTTGTAACTTGTTGTTATTACTTTAAGTATTAAGTATCGTTATATTATATATGTCTATGTAAGCTATCTCATATCCTTTTTGGAATAGAACTGAGAATACGTAAAGCACTACTGTTAATAAGAAACGTATTAGCCAGGTGCAGTGGCTCACACCCAGCACTCTGGGAGGCCAAGGCAGGAAAATAGCTTGAGTCCAGGAGTTTGAGACCAGTCTGGGCAACATAGCAAGACCTGGTCTCTACAAAAAATGAAAACAGTTAGCTGGGTGTGGTGGTGTATGCCTCTGGGCCCAGCTACTCGGGAGACCAAGGCAGAAATATCGCCTGAGACCCGGAGGTCAAGGCTGCGGTGAGCCATGATGGTGCCACTGCACTTCATCCTGGGTGAAAGAGTGAGATCCCAACTAAAAAAAAAAAAAAAAGAAACAAATAAGAATATTAATTTCAGTTACTATATTGAAAACCAAGGTACAATTTCATCACTGATCCATCAGCTCGTTTACTGTTAACGCTTACTAAGGATCTGGTATTTCTTTATTCTGAATGATCTCCAGGCAGTATTGTGTATAAGGCACTGATATCCATTGGTACCGTTTCAAATCCATCAAAATGAATGTAAAAGCAAAATCTTTCTCCAAGCTGTTTGAAACAGGGAAGAAGATTTTCTCTTTAATAAGAATTTAATATATCATCCTTTTAATTATTCAGATTATTTTCTTTAATGTCTGTTGAGTACCTACTGCGTGTGTAGGCAGAGTTAGTTGCTATGGGCAACAGGAGGATAAATAAGGTACTCGAATACCTTTAAGAAGCTCTTGTGTGTGTGTTGTCTGCTTCTGCATTGCAAAGACCTGGTTACCTAGGGTGTAACTGAGGCTCACTGCAAGAGTGGTGAAAGGTAAGGCAACTGGAAGGGCTAGGGCCCATAAGCCGACCTCCTGAGTCTAGTGTCGTGCTCTAATATAGCCAAAAATCAGTCATGAAGGTTGGGGACAGGGTGCTGGGGCAGGGCAAGTACAGGAAACACCTGCATAAACACAGAATATGAGTTCGGGCTGAGAAAAATAAAAGTCCGAACTAATCTGTCACTAGATAGAAGCCAGAGATGATCAACAGTGAACAGAGCAAAATCCAAAGCTGAAAGTGTTCTGATTCAAGATATTGATCCGAGTGCACTGAATAGCCAAAGATGTGGAAACGGGAGAAAATGTGAACTGGCCCGTGCTATGAACCGAAGATCCCGTTAAAGCGTTCTATGTCTAGAGGCAAATGGGCGATGCAGTCAGGCAGGGGCAAACGCTGATTCCACCAGCATCCACAGAAAGTCCACAAGGGCAGAGTGTGGACAAAGCCACGGCCCCTGGCCCCCTAGCTCAACAGACTGGTGAGGGTCCCGGCAACTGGGGAGAGACTCCTTAGCACAATGGTGACGTCTTCGGCCTACCACCTTTTCCCCTGTCCCCACAGACACCAGAAATCCCAACTTCCTACAGTAACTGTTGGAAATCTTGCCACTTCCCTTCTCCCACTGACCCCACTTAGTATTTGAGCAGGATCTTCAACCAATTCTTGAACCACTGTGAGCTCCATCCACAGACATGAACCCAGTCATAAGAATGAACAAGCAGATGAACCATCTTCTAGACTAAAAGACTTAAATTTAATCTAAAAAAAGGAGATCAACCAAAGGAATAAACTTAAATAATCCCATCCATGAAACTGTTAATATTATAAAACTAAAGCAAACAAACAAACACAACTTTAGAAAAATCTGTAAGTACCAGGTACTTGAAAGATGCTGAGTTATCAACAAGATCAAAAGAACATTGCATCATATGCACCCCAAATGCAAAATTTAACAAAATAAATCACAGACCTAATTGTAAGAGCTAAAACGATAAGTTCTTAACAAAAAAGATGGGCATGAATACTTGGGACCTTGGATCAGGCAGTGATTTCTTAGATATGACACCAAAAGCACAAGAAATAAAAGAAAAAAATAGATAAAAGCGAGTCCCTAAAAATTAAAAATGCTTGTGCTTCAAGGGAAACCTCGAGAAAATGAAGAGACAACCCACAGAATGAGAGAAAATATTTGCAACTTGTATAACTCAGGGGTCCCCAACCCCCGGTGCGTGGGCCACACTGTCCGCGGCCTGTTAGGAACTGGGCTCCTAGCAGGAGGTGAGCTGCCAGCCAGAGCAAAGCTTCATCTGTATTTATAGCCACTTCCCAAGGCTCGCAGGACAACCTGAGCTGGTCTCCTGTCAGATCCGCAGCGGCATTCTTACTGGAGCACAAACCCTGTGGTGAACTGTGCGGGGGAGGGGTCTAGGTTGCAGCTCTTTATGAGAATGTCATGCCAGATGGTCTGAGGTGGAGCTAAGGCAGTGATGCCAGTGCTGGGGGGGGTGGGGGGCTGCAAAGACAGGTGAACATGAGCTGTGAGGTTGACTGCACAGAGGCCCTCATAAGTCAGTTGCTTGCAGACTCGTCAGAAAACCCGATCGGCGAGTGGCAAGTGAGTTGGTGGCAGGCTTTAAGACAGAATCCGACACTCAGTTTAGTCCACCTGTGACCTTCTCCTCTTTTACTTAACCCTGATGTCCATGCCTCTTTTTCTTTCTATGGAGAATTGCATAATTATTTTATTATATGTTACAATGTAACAATAAGAGAAATAAAGTGCACTTGAATCATCCCCAAACCATTCCCCACTCCCAGTATGTGGAAAAACTGTCTTCCGCGAAACCGGTCCCTAATGCCAAAAATGTTGGAGACCACTGATATAACTGGTAAGGGATTTGTATCCAGGACTCTTACTATTAACAACACAAAGATAATTCAGTTTTAAAGTGATCTGAATAGACATTGCTCCAAATAAGATACACACATGGCCAAAAAGCATAAGGAAAGATGCTCAACGTTAATAGTCATTAGAGAAATGCAAATCAAATCATAATGAAATATCACTTCTCATCCAGAAGAGGCGCTATAGTTAAAAAGGCAGACAATAAAAAGTATTGATGAGGATGTAGAAAAATTGGAAGCCCAGTGGGAGTATAAAACGTGGGGGTGTAAAACGGTGCAGCCACTTGGACAAAAACACTTTGGCAGCTCCTCAAAAAGTTAAATACAGAGTTGTCATACGACCCAGCAATTCAGCTTCTAGGTATTTACCCAAAAGAAATGAAAACATGCTTACACAGTCATCTATACATGCGTGTTCATGCAAGCATTGTTCGTAATAACAACAAGCGGAGATAACCCAAATGCCTGTCAACTCATGAATGAACAAGGTGTCATACACACACACACACACACACGCACACACTCACACAAGGGTATATTATGCAGCAGTAAAAAGGAATGGAGTGTGATACTTGCCATAACGTGGATGAACTCTGAAAACATCGTGTCAAGTAAAAGAATCCAGACACAAAAGAACATGCATTTTAAGATTCCTCATGTACAGGACTTGTCACACGTACCTAGGCAAATTCCTAGAAACAGTGGGTTGGTGGCTGCTGGGACTGAAGGGGAGGAACGGGGAGTGAGTGCTGATGAACCTATGTTTCCTTGGAGTGATGAAAATGTTCCAAAATCAGATAGTGTGGGTGGTTGCCCAACTCTGAAAATACTAGAAGCACTAGGTTGGGTGCTTTAAAAGGGTAAATCTTATGACACCTTAATCTGAAAAAAAAGTTTTTTTAACTAGCAAGGTGTGGTGGCTCACACTTGTAGTCCCAGCTACTTGGGAAGCTGAGGTAAGAGGATGCTTGGACCCAGAGTTCAAGGTTATAGTAAGCTGATCGCACCACTGTACTTCAGCTTGGATGACAGAGTGAGAGCCTGTCTCTGAAAGAAAAATAAGAAGGAAATAGAAGCAGCAAAGGGCAGACCTGAAAAGTGCCAAAAATCAAGTCGATGACTTCGAAGACAAACTGCTCTTGGAATTCAGAGGAAAATGATAAAGGAGTGAATTAGATAAGAGGAAAGATGATGTACTAAGAATATATCTAGGTTATTCAACAGAATATTTCAAAAGGAAAAGACAGAATAAGAATCAAAAGAATAGTTTTCTTAAAATTGTCCTAAGTAGAAGAACAAGCCAAGTTAATAGCCAGGGAATCAAGTAAAAATAGTTATTTTTTATTTTATTGTATTACTATTGCTATTATGGCTATTTTTTTTACTATTATTAGTCATCTTGAAACTTTTAAAATTGGCAGATAATACTTGTACAGATGTATGGGGTACCGTGTGAGTTTTGACCTGTTCATACATTGTGGGATGATTAAATCAAGGTAACGAACGTATCTGTGACCTCACCTGCTTATCATTTTTTGTGACGAGAAGATTCAAAATCTCTTTCAGCAGTTTTGGCATAGACATCATTACTGACTCTAGTCACTCCATTGGGCACGAGGCTACTAGACACCGGCCTCTTGTCCCGCTGAAACTCCGTCCCCCTTGACCAACACCTCCCCTTCCCCCAACCCCCTTCCCTCACCCTGGCCCCTCGCAGCCACCATTCTACTCCTGGCGTCTGTGACTTTGACTTCTTTCAGATTCCACACTTCGGCGAGAACACGCAATGTCTGTCTTTCTGTGCTTGGCTTGCTTTACTTAGCATAACGTCCTCTAGGTCTGGCCATCTTGTTGGGAGTAACAACTCTTCCTTCTTTTTAAAGGCCGTTTGGTATTCCACGGTGCTGATATTCCACATGTCCCTTGTTCGGTCACCCACTGATGCTGAGGTTGCTCCTAATGTCTCGGCCATTTGGAACAGTTCCTCAACGAACACGGGAGTGCAGACATGGCCCTCACATACAAAGGTCAACTCCCTTGGATATAGGCCTATAGATGGGCTTGCTGGATCATATGGTCATTCTCCTTTTGGTTTTTCATGAACCCCCGTATTCTGTTCTCCATAATGGTTGTCCTGGTTCACATTGCCATCAGCAGTGTGCCAGGCTCCCTCTTCTCTACCATGCCGCCAACCCTTGCCATCTTTTGTCTTTTTTATAACGACAGTTCCAACGGGTGAGAGGTGACGCCTCAGTGTGGCTTCATCTGCACTTCCCTCATGACTGAGCATTTCTTCATTTGCCCGCAGACCACGGGTGCGCCTTCTTTTGGGCCGTGCCTGCTGGCGGGAGCCGTGTAGCCTGGAGGGCCGTGGGCCTCCTCCATGCTGCGTTGCAGTGAAACACTAAGCCATGATCCTGGAGATCGGGTCTCGGCCGTCACTTCCCAGGAACGCGGCTCTGGGCAGGTCCTGTAGCCTCTTCAGGCCTCAAGCTCCTCATCTGCTTCAAAAAAGGAAGACAGACGCTTGAACTAGATGGCTTCAACACAGTGGCCGCGAGCGTAGACATGGGCCAGGGGAGAGGTGGCAGGTAAGGCAAGACCGCGAGTGGGGAGAAAACGGAGCCTTTATCTGCCAGAGCTAAAATACTGAGCAGGGCTGGAGGGGGGCCACGTACAAGCAGCCCTAACCCTGTCCACAGTGCTGACCCATCATTGTTTTGTCCGGATGCCAGGTGGAGGAGTCAGGACTTGCCCGAGCAACACTTAGCTAGGCACTGCCTGCATTTCATAGCATTGAATTAATTTCCGAGTCAACAGGTGCAAAAGCGAACTCGTCATTTTCATGAATGATCCTGCCTTTCCTGTATTTCTGTCTTGATTAGTGATACTAAAAGGTATTCTTCTTCCCAAGCCAAAGACCTAGGATGCGTAGATGATTTTTCTGTGCCCCACCGCCCACAATCAACCACCGTATCCAATCTTGCCCCTAAACAATCGCACAGTCCTCTCTTTCTCTCCACCCCGCTGCTGATTCCTTTATTTAGGCTCTAGACATTTCTTTCTTGGATTACTACGACGTCCTTCTAAATAATCTCTTGGTCTTCAATTTTACACCCTTACAACTTATACTTATGATCAAGTTATTTCCCTGCTAAATGTCTTCTTTGGCTCTAGCTGATTACAGCACAAAATCCAGCTTACTTAGAATGGCACTCAAGGACAATTCATCATTTGTACAGGAAAGAAAATTCTGAAACAGGACACTTATTAGGGAGTTCCCAGTGAATCAACTCCTGTGAAGGATGAAGGAGACCGTGTTCGGCAAGGGGAGAAGGTGAGCTGCAATCCGGCCCCAACAAAGGTCTCCCAGCCCACCCCATGGGGTAGCTCTGGAGCTGGACTAGCTGTTCAGAGTTGCTCCAAGCTGGGACAAATAGGTCACATTGGTCAAGCCTTGGCTGCAAGATGCCTCTGGAGGATAGCAGGACCTTGGGCAATGCTACAATCTGAGGGTTGTCTTCTGTCGGCACTCCCAGAAGCTGGAAGAACGTGCCCCTCCTCCCCCAAGGAAGATCTGGGCAGCACATCAGAAAATCCCCTGTGCACCTGTCCACCTCTCGGCACCCTCCACTCTGCTTCCTTGACCCCTGAATTCACTGCATCGCAGCACTGACTGCGCTCCATTTTCTGGCCTCTTTACTTCTCTGTACTCCTCATTAGACTGTGAACTCTGTGCGGCAAACCCTGCGACCATATAAATCATTGCCTAACTCTCAATGCTTGCAACACAGCAAATTATTGCACAATTTATGCGACAAAACATTAAGTGAATGAATGTGCGTTTCCTTTCTCCCGTTCCTTGCTCCCTGGTGCTCCAGTCAAACCAGACTGCTTGCCGTTCCCTGGATTTCCCCAGCCATTCTCTGAACACATGCTTTGAGTTTGCTCTTCCTTTGGCCAGAAACGCCCTTGTCTGGCTTGATCGTCGGCTAGGTGTCCACTTCTCGTTCAAGAATCAGCCCAATTGTCACCTTTGGGAAACATTTTCCCAGGCACAGTCACGGTGCTCCTCCTCTGTGTTTCCACAGAACTCATTTCGTACCAACGACCACAGTCCTGTTATTTTTAATCTACATAACTGATCCCTTTCAAGGGGTGTGAGACCTTGAGCCTTACCATTTTTGTGTTTTCAGCACCTAGAGGGGCCTGGCACACAGGAAAGAAAGGAAGAAAGGAGTCAACAACGAATATGTGGTCCAGGAATATTAGCCAGGAAGTGACACGCAGATGGGACTGAGAAGGAAGGAGTTCTGTGGGAGAATGCCGTTAGATGACACAGGAAGCATGTGGCTGTGGACACCGCGTCAGCTGTGAGTCCACTTTCCTGACATCAGCTTTTCCCACGTGCGAGACGAAGAGCTGAATGGTGGCATCAGCATGGCAGCGACTGTGCCTCACGTGTCCGCGTCACGCGGTGCTCAGTCCCCCTCCTACCTGACGGTAGTGCAAGGGTGTCAAAGTCATGTAATGCCTTCAGGGGCCAGGAACGTCGTCTAAGTATGTGGCGTGCTTATGGGGAGCTAAGAGTCCATCTAAGGGGTGTTCGGTTTCGGTTCTTCAGTGGTGAAGTCACCAGGCAGAACACGCGTCTGAACTCAATGTGGCCTGCAACCCACCAGTCTGCCTCCCCTTCTACACATTTTGAAATCACATTTTCTGAGCCACAGTGGAACTGAGTAGGGAAAGCTATGGGCGACATTTTCATTCTTGTGGAAGAAGAGGGCGTTTCTGGATTTCTAATAAGTAAAGTTATTGCCGGGTGCAGTGGCTCACATTTGTAACCCCAGCACTTTGGGTGAGAGGATTGCTTGAACCCAGGAGTTTGAGACCAGCAAGACCCCAACCCTACCCAAAAAATCAAAAAATTTGCTAGGCATGGTGGCACGTGCATGTAGTCCCGGCTCCCTGGGAGGCCGAGGTGGAAGGATCGCCTGAGCCCAGCAGGTGGAGGCTGCAGTGAGTTGTGACTTTGCCACTGAACTCCAGCATGGGCATTCGAATGAGACCACAACACAGAAGGAAAAAAAAGTAAAATTCTTTCTTAAGTGGCTTCCTACGCTGCCAGGAAATCAGGTTAAAAATTTTACTGGCATTCAAAAAAAAGGAGTCTTCGCTTGGCATGCCTTTTAAATGTTTTGGCAAGGTTTAATTTCTCCTCCTCCTCCTCCTCCTCCTCCTCCTCCTTCGTCAGAATCTCACTCTGCTGCCTGGCAGGAGCGCAGTGGCATGCTGCTCACAGCCACTATAGCCTTGACTTGCTGGGCTGAGGCAATCCTTCCACCTCTGCCTTCCAAGTAACTGAAACTGCAGGCGTGCACCACTACGCCCAGCTAATTTTTTGATTTATTATAATCTCACCATGTTGCCCAGGCTGGTCTTGAACTTGTGGGCTGAGGCAATCCTCTCACCTCCGACTCCCAAAGTGCTGGGATTATTGGTGTGAAACACCATGCCTGGCGCTGTTTTCTTCTTATTAAAAAAAAAAAAAACCCACGATCTCTCTGTGAAAACATTTCAAAAATATAGAAAAGAAAAAGTTAGAAAAGAATCCCTCAAAATTCCACCACCAGTGAGCAATCTCTACTAGCATTTTACTTTCTGCGTCAGATGCTGGGTGAAATTGTCGAACTGACACACTCACTCAGCTAGGTGGCAGGTAAGCAGGAAAACAAAACACCTGACTCCTAAACACTTGGACTTCCTTTTTGGTTGTTTTTTTGAGTCAGAGTCTCACTCCGTCACCCAGGCTGGAGTGCAGTGGCACACTCACGGGCACCCCAGCGCCGATTTGCTGGGCTCCAGCGATCCTTCTGCCTCAGCCTTCCAAGGAGCTGGAACTACAGGCACGCACCACCACACCTGGCTAATTTTTTTTTAATTGTAGAGACAAGGTCTTGCCAAGTGGCCCAGGCTGTTCTCAACCCTGTGGGCTCAGGCAATCCCCCCACCTTGGCCTCCCAAAGTGCTGGGATTACAGGCTTGAGCCACCACGCCCAGCCAACACTTGGGCTTCTGCAAGGGCTTGGGAACCTGCAGCGCTAATAAAGACGTCCTGAGACGGCCCTAAAGTGTTGGCCAACACCAGCTGTCCATAGCACAGAGCCTGAGGAGGGGGAGTTCACCACTGCTGCTACTGCAGACATGAACTTGGTTCTGAATGCAAAGCAGAACTGTTGTGCAGATGACATTTGCTTGGAGACATGACAGGACACAAGAGCTTTTGAGTCCAGTCTGCAAAGAACTTTCACTTGGTTGGCAGCTTCTCACCAGTAATCCGGTGTAGAAAAGCAGTTGCTGACCTTAAGACATTGCATGTGGTCCTTAAAATCGGAAGATGTGGATTTATAGACGCCAAATGAAAAGACAATTATAACAACAGAGCCCCATTTTTTCTTTTTTGGCAATGAATTGTGCTGTGTTGGCATTTAGAGCATCCCATGTTGTGACTTGTCTGGCTCATCGGTGGAACCAATGGGAGAGCAGAGCTGAGAAGCGAGGGGTGGGACAGGCCAGACACCGAAGCTCGGGGTCTGGAGGGAAAAACAATCTGCCCGTTATTAGTAGTGAGCAGACGGGATGGTAATGTTTTCAGGAAGACTTAACAGATTACAAAATATCGGAAGTCACTCCTTTTTCCCCACTAAATTTTTAAATTTTTGCAATTTTTAAAAATAGTATTTTGTGTCTCCCTTGAAATGTGCCTGCAATGTCACTGGCATATTTGGGGATAGCGCTTTAAGACTATCGCAAGGCTGGGCTCTGTGGCCCAGCCTGTCATCCCAGCACTTTGGGAGGCCGAGGTGCGTGGATGGCCTGAGTCCGCAGGTTCGAGACCAGCCCAGGTGACTTGGCGAGACCTCGTCTCCACAAGAAATCAAAAATTAGCCAGGCATGGTAGTGCATGCCTGTAGTTCCAGCTACTTAGAATGCTGAGGCAGAAGGATCGCCAGAGACCAGTAGGTCAACGCTGGGGTGGCCGTGAGTGTGCCACTGCACTCCAGCCTGGGCGACGGAGTGAGACGCTGACTCAAAAAAAACAACAACAATAGGTGCTTCACCACAGATTAAGGAAACAGGTGATTTGATACCCAAACAGCACAAAGAACACACGTCTCCCCACAACTAAGTTGTTCACATTTTATTGGTTGCACTTCAGGTAGAGGTGAGTGAGGTTTCAAACTGAAAACAGGTCCTTTCTTTCTGGAAGCACACACATACACACACACATTCTTTCACCTTGCTCTAAATTTTTGCACTTGGCTGGGCGCAGTAGCTCATGCCTGTAATCCCAGCATTTGAGGAGGTCATTTTGGGAGGTCAGGCGAGAGGATTGCCTGAGTCCAGGAGTTCGAGACCAGCCTGAGCAACTTGGTAAGACCGCGTCTCTGTAATAAATCAAAAACTTAGCCAGGCATGCTGGCGCACACCTGTAGTCCCAGTTCCTTGGAAAGCTGAATCAGAAGGATCGCATGAGCCCAGGAGGTCGAGGCTGTGGTAGCCATGATTGTGCCATGGCAATCCAGCCTGGGTGACAGAGTGAGACTCCAAGTCTAAATAAATAAATAGAAACTTTTTGCTCTTGAATATCAAGTCCATTGTCCTAAAATATGACTTCTGGAACTCACAGCGGCAGTGCAGAGATGTGTCCAGAGCTGAATCTGAAGTCTGTGTCTTTCTTGGAATTTCTGAGTGTTGGCAACCACCACAGTGAGGACAAGGGCACCAGAACAATGCCCAACCCAGAGAGGCAGAAAGAGTGGGAGCACTGATCAGGCAGAAGGATGAAGGGTGTCGGCACTGTGGAGTTGCTACTGAGAGAAGCTGAGGAGGAGTTATTCCTGGGGGCCTCCACGGAGCAGCTGATCCTCAATCACAAAGTATCTATTTTTCTGAAGATTCCAGACAAGATAATTTAGAGGGTTCTCACACTACGATTGTAAAAAACCTGACAACTACACTTCAACAGAGTGCATTGTATTTTTACCACCTAAGATGCAGAGTCTCATCAGACAGCTCTGGGGAGAAGGCTTCCAAGGCAGTGTTCGGGGGAAGAGTCTAACCTTTTTCATGCCAAGCTAGAGGAGTTTTCTTTTCCCCTTGAGTGTTTATATGGAAGGACACGGACCATAAACGTTTTTATAGAAAACAACCTTTTTGCTTCTTATTGGCTGCATTGCAAGGAGTCACTCTGCCCAGGGGAGGAAGGGGACCTTCCCCAAGGTAGACTGTGGCCTCTCTTTCCCTTCCCAGCTCCAGCGGTGACGACAGAAGGTTGCGCAGCATCCTGGTGCGTTTGCAGAGTGCTTTGGCGAAGACCATACAGTTCTCATCGACAGGCGGGGACAGGTCTACATCCACCCATAGATACTCGTGGGTTTTTTGCTTACTGAAATCAGCGGTAATTAACCGTTGGATGCAGTATATCTACGACACCTGGTTTTGTAAAGAGTTTAGTTTATTAAAGGGCAGGATTCAAAAACATGATCACCTGCGTAAAAGCCCTGAGCTCAATCAGCTGTTTCTGGCAAACTTCAACCCGTGGGGTCAAGAGGCGTTTGTGGGATCATGCTTGCTCCCCTCCGAAGAGAATCTTTCCAAGGACTGGGCCCTTTGTTCAGAGAGCCTAGATGCAGGGCCACCCATTTTGCCAAAGTCCCTCTGTGCCTTGCCAAACTGACTTTCCTTTCAAAAAACGATGTGGAAAATTAATGTGTAACTTTCCAACAATAATATTTTCTTTTTGTTTCTTTTCCCAATGATGTCATATCTATACTCAACATCCATTCCATAGAATTTACACAGGAAGTGGAGACCAAAGCTAAAACAAACTCACACCCTTTTCTCTGGCAGCCTTTTTTTAAAAATAGCAACTAAAAATCAAAACATTAAACAGAACCCTTTCTGTTGAAATAACTTTCCCCTAGGTGACATTAGAAAAACCCACCCTACGTTTGTATGGAGTTTTTGCTGTTTATGATCTTAGTGTTCATTATTGTGGACTAACAAGTACATATAAAGCTTAAAGACCAACCTGGAAAACATAGCAAGTCTCTGCCTCTATAAAAAATTTTAAAAATTAGCTGGGCATGATGGCACAGTTCTGTAGTGCCAGTTATTTGGGAGGCTGAGGCAGGAGGTTAAGGGTTTGACTGTAAGAGTTTGAGGTTATGGTGAGCTATGATCTCACCTCTGCACTCCAGCCTGGACAACAGAGGGAGAACCGGGCTCTTAAAAAAACACAAACAAACAAACAAAAAACCTTCAAGATATATTTTGTTTTGTTTTTTGTTTTTGAGTCGGGGTCTCACTCTGGCGCCCAGGCTAGAGTGCAGTGGCATGATCAGGCTCACTGCAGCCTTGACCTCCCAGTCTCAGGCAATCCTCCCATCTCGGCCTTCCAAGTATCTGAGACTAGAAGTGTGTGGTACCAAGCCCAGTTATTTTTCCATTATCGTTTTTGTAAAGACGAGGTCTCGCTACATTGCCCAGGCTGGTCTCAAACTCCTGGGCTCAAGTGATCCTTTCTCCTCAGCCTCCCAAAGTGCTGGAATTACAGGTGTGAGCCACCATGCCCAGCTTAAAGATATTTTGAAGCTGCCGTGAAATCTCGTCTGTCAAGAGTGACCTGCAGGAAATGAAAGTTCAGTGCCGTTTCTCCCTCCAGTACTGCTCCCGATGGGCTGAACGGCTTCCCTGCCCCTCAAATGCAGTCTGCCATGGCATGTCTGTGCACACCCATCTCCCTTAAGAAAGGCACACAGTGACCAGCACTTCATCATCTCACATTCTGATGTGAGGCCTTCTGATCTGCAGTCCTGGTTGTTTCCTGGAAGCTCAACTTTAGAGGAATTCAGAATCTCATTCTGTGACATTTTTGTAGCCGAGAAATGACCTCTGAGAACACAGACTCTCAAAGTGCTTATTATTCCCATCATCGCATATTCCATGTGAAAGGAAGATGAAAACAATGAAGAACCTGCCGTCTGCTCTGCGGAAAGGAAATATGCTTTTGCTTAGTCGTGTCCATGATTGTCCTTTTGCTTTTAAGAACACAACAGAAATAAACTGCAATAGAACAAGGCAGGAAGCTGGCCAATGGCACAATTACAACATAGCACTTTAAAAGGCACAAAGGCACATAAAACAAGCTAAGTAATGGCAGTCTCCAGCTTAATAAACCAAAAATAAACTCTAACCATTTCTTGGATTTCAGGCTTTTTTTCCTATAGAAATAATGCAATACGTAGTGTTCCTTTTACCGAGACCGCCTACAAAAAGATTTACATTGATTTAAATAAAATATTTGTTTGAAATCAAATATTTTTATTCATAGTGAAAAACAATTTTAAAATATGGTTATAGTACAAATAAACAAAGCTTTAAAAACACAATCTAATCATATTTTAATTTTCCTTGAACATAATTGGAGGAAGAGCAGGCTTAACCGAACAACAGTGAGGCAGAAGGAAGTTCCGAGGGTGCCCTTGAGAAGAACTTTTTGACTCTAGAGTCTAGACGTTGACAGGCCAAGGCACTACTTAGGCTTCCTTTCCTCTTGACGCTGATACGTCCCCAGGACTGTCCTCCCATGATGGCAATCTTTTTGGGATCACAAATAGAAAACAGTGAAGGATGACAACGGAGAAAACAGAAGTAGAAAAAGGAGAAAGACGGGAAAAGAAACGAAAGTCGCAAAGAAATGTTCTAAAAGCAGTTGACAAGTGTTAGAAAAGTGAGAGAAAAAAGGGCTTGGGTTAATGATGCAAAGATGTCTTGAGGAAGAACCAGCCAGCCTGGGAGTTCTGAAGGCGGGGCACTGGGCAGCGTGTGGGATGCATGTGGATTCCTGAGAGGAAAGGAGGCATTAACTCAGTCCAGCGCTACGGTGGGCGCAGGTGAGCATGGGTGGCGGGACAACTCGGTGCTCTCTAGAGCAAGGGGGGAGAAGGGCGGGGAAGCCCACGCAGGCAACCAAAGCGCGTGGAGGCTGAGGGTCCCTGTGCCCAGAGATGTGTGCTCTGTCACACAGGGAGAAACGACTGTATTTTGAAACCCGTTGGATGGAGGTGCAGTGTAAATGCCTTTGAATTCACCTGCTGGGAGTGCACAGTCCAATGATTTTAGTGGCTTTTCCCCCTTGTGCAACCATCGTCGCAACCCAGTTGGAGCACATTTCCGTCACTCCAGTAAGACCTGCGTCACCGCAGTTCTCCTCTGCTCCCACTAGTGGCCCTGACAGTCACCAATCTGCTTTCTCTTTACACGCATTTTCTTTTTCTGGACATTTCATGTAAACAGGATCATGAAATATGTGGTTGTGGTTTTCCGCGTCTGTATTCTTTCGCTTAGTATGCACTGATGTCCATCCACATTGCAGTATGTATCAGTGTTTCTTTTGGCTTTTAAATGCTTTCTATCGTGCTTGAGGACAAACGCATTTTGTTTTCCCATCCACCAGTAGATGGTCATTTGAGTTGTTTCCGCTTTTTGGCTATTATAAGTATTGCTGCTAAGAACACGGGTGTGTGCAGGCCTTGTGGACACCTGCACGTGCCGAGCACAACGTGACTGAGAGGTCCATTTGTTCACGGAAAAGACAAGTACAACTCAGAGACCACAACGCAAATACACTCTCCACACGGCAACCAGAGTGGACTTCTCAAAACAGAAAATGCACGCACATCTCTCCGCCGACCAAAACCCCCGGGGCTTTCCCATGACACCGAGGATGAAGCCCGACGCTGTGCTGCGCCCACAGGGTGCAGCCTCATGCACCCATGGCCCTCACGCCATCTCCGACTACTTCGCTGATCTCAGCCTCACTCACGTGGACCTGGTTGCTCCTCAAACATAAGGCACATGCTGCCCTCAGGACCCTAACACAGGCTATTCCCTCTCCCTGACCTTCATTTGGCTCAGTCCTTATTCATGGCTCCCCTCAGACGCCATCCATGCAGAGAAGCCTTTGATGGCCGCCCTGTCTAAAACGGCAGCCACATCGCCTCCACTATTACCAGACCCTGTTTCATTTTTCAGAAGCACCTACAGTTGAAAAGTCAGAACGCACCTTACCTTTTGTAGCTAGCTGTCTCTCAGCGAGAGTGCCTGCTCACTGAGGCCTACGTTTTATCTTTTTAACTGATGTATCTCCAGCACCTAGTACGTGGTAAATGTTTATTCAGTTTCTTGAATTAATGCGTAAATGGACAGCAGAACTTGGCCCTCTTTTACAATTCTTCACTTCATCCCTAGAATATTCAAGAAGTCAGTTAGATCACGCTATGAATGCGGTTGGCCGTGGGTCACACACTGGCAAGCCAGGAGCAGTGTGTGTTTGATGAGCAGGTTCTCCGGGGCCCCTTCCCTTCCCCTGGCCCACCTTCGCTCCAGCCCCGGCTGCCGCGGAGAGGCTCCAAGAGCTCGGGTTCACCTCACTGACAGGGAAGGTGGGCCACAGCAGCAGCGCATGCAGGCTCTCGCCCGGCTGCGCCTCCGCTGTCTTGCTCTGTCCTCTGTGTGTTAGTTTTGTCCTCACGTGGACAACCTCACAATTACTGAGGTGGCCACCAGAGCCTAAAACTCCCTGATTTATGTTCAGTAGAAGAGTGACGATCCATCCCAGAGCTGTAGAATACAAGTCCTCCCATTCAGAGTGATTTATCATCTCTGCTTCTGTGACAGTCACCCAGGAAAGGGCATGCACGGGACACCGTTCGAGGTTGGCTTCCTGAACAAGGGAGATGGCTTGATCTATTAAGATTTGCTCTTATCATGAGGATAGGTTGGATACTCAAATAAAGTTGGGATTTTCAGAAGGGAGGAGGAAGGGAAAAGTCCGTATGGTGCAACATCTACAGAGGCTAAAAGAAGTTCTCTCTCCGGGCTGCAAGAGGAACGTGCAAAAGACAGTCACATTCTTAGGCCCCAACAACAAACAGGCAGAAAACCAAATAAAAATCACAATCCCATTCACAATAGCAAAAACATGGAACTAACTGTGCTGCCCATCAAAACTGGACAGGATTTTAAAAATGTGATATATATATATATATACATGATGGAATATTGCACAGGCAACAACTTGGATAGATTTAGTGTCTACAATACTCAGTGTTCCATCACAGAAACAAAGAACTGAGTACCACATGTTCTCACTCATATGCGGACCCTGAACATTTATCACAATACTATAAGAAAGAGATTGGCAGTAGTGAGAAACTGCTGGGGAAAGGGTGGGGCACACAACATCAATAAAGGCAACTGATCTCAAACCAGGAGAAGTGGGGAAAAAAGAGAGGCTCAAACTTTACCTGTATGACAGCCACTTGTGTACCTGATCTTGAATTGTACCACACATCTTTAAAATAAAAAAAGAGTGTACTAAAATATTTTATCATCATTAACCATTAGGACCTATATTTTATCTCTAAACTGGGTACCATAAATACCAGAACTAGTCCCAGAGTCTTCTAACTCCATACTAAGGATCCTTTTCATAGTATAGAATGCTTTATGTTAATTTATCTTATGCAACCGATATATAAGTTACCATCTTTTTTTAATAGTAAATGCTTTCATTTTAAGATAATTATAGAATCACATAATTATAGCTTCATATGCATGAGAAGTTATACAGAGAGGCCCCATGTTCCTTTTACCCACAATGGTAACTTCTTGACTAACTATAGTAAAAAATACCTACCAGGTTACTGACATCACGTCAGCAATCCTTCCTATTGCTGTTTTAGAGTCACACCTACTTCCTTTCTCCCCCTTGCCCTCTACATACCTGTCCCAATACCTGGCAATCATTCATCTATTTTCTACTTTTAAGATTTTGTCATTTCAAGGATGCTTTATAAATAGTACCTATCTATCCCTCCATCCTTTTGAAATTGACTTTTTTCACTCAGCATAAATTCCTAGAGATTAATCTGGTCACTGTATCAATACTTTATTACTTTTTATTGCTGAGTATTACTCCATGGTAGGGATGGACTAGAGTTTGCTTAACCATACCCCTTTGGAAGACGTCAAGTTGTTTCCAGATGGGAGCTATTATGAATAAAGTTGCTGTGAACTTTCATGTGCTGTTTTTTTGTGAACATACCTTTATAAATATCACAGACTGTTTTTAAATGACCAAAGTCTATTTAAATAGCTTTCTGTATAAATAAAATGAATCAGAACTCACATGAAAAGAACTACTCAAGCAAGTTGTCTTCTACAACACCAGTGATCCCCTCTGTCACTCAGAGTTATCCAGAGAAACTCAGGCAAGAAGTGACGCTGCAGTCTTGAGGCAAATTTCTTCTTGGGAAAACTCAGCTTTTGTTCTTAAAGCCTTCACGTGCGTGTATGAGGCCCGCCCACATTACCAAGGGTAACCTCTTTACTTGAAAGTCAATTGATTGCAGATATTAACCACATTTGCAAGATACTTTCACAGTAACAACTAGATTTGGATTTGATTAAATAGCTGGATACTGTAGCCCAGCCCGTGTAAGACTAACCATCACACCTTAGAAAACAGCCTCCCTTATAGAACTAAACCTTTATTTTTTTTTAAAAAAGAGTCTCTTTTTGGTGGTATTTTTCTTTGCAGCAGATTGTGGGAAAGGCAAAGACTCTCAGCTGGATGAAAAATAAATCAATAAGAGAAGAGTTGGCTGGGGAATGACAATTAGAGAAAATTGGAACTGTTAACTGTATTATTCTGAATAGTCCTAAATGAAAGATGGAGAAATTATGAGCCCGGTAATGTCATTTGAACTTCTGTTTACGATGATGGAAGACAGTAAATTTACCTTTGTCCTACAATAGTTCTGAGTAGATTTCAGTCACGAACCGAAGCAAACAGTGCCTGAACATAAGTTGTCAGTATTAATAAATATAAGTTTATATAAACATAAAATTTAGCAGAGTTTCTGAAAAGCCAGCGTTTCACATGGAATTTTTAAAATTTATTCAGCATTATTATACAGTGTACTGGAGATCTGGAGATAAATAAAATATGATCCCTGACTCAAGAATCTAATGGTCTTGCACAGTTGTTTGTGTAGACATATGCTGACTATCCAGATTAACCAGTTCAGTGTTTTATTTTCTTCCGCATGAATCAGAAACAATTACATTATCAGATCCAGACCAAATGGAAAGCAGTATTTTTTAAAAATGAAGTTGTCTAGAATACGCATGTGCTGTGTGTGTGTGTGTGTGTGTGTGTGTGTGTGTGTGTGTGTGTGTTTGTGTATTCTTTATTCTGGAGAAAATAGGAACATGATTGCAATTTTTAATTGCAATATTTAAAGAGCACTTGTGTAAAAAGGTATTAGATATATTCTGGCTCCAGAGGATAGAACTGAGAAAAATAATTTAGGAGGCTGACTTTATTTCAATGTAAGAAACTTAGCAATTTAGACACTTCTCAACAATTAATCAGAAAATTGATGCAGCAATGTCAGGTGTAGCCTGACACAAGAAAGATTCAATAGCAATGTATGATTAATCACCATCCTATGAGAAAATTATAATTTGTGAAATGTTGGATTATAATACTTCAGTCTATTATGAAATTCTGCCATATTAACATTTGAAAATTGAAATTTAAACTTATATAATACTGTGCTTTCATGTGGTGGTATTTCTCAGAACATTCAGGTATCTAATTCTGTTTAATACACAAAATAGATCAGTTATAGCTCCCTTACCATTACTGGAGTTTCCAGAGTACTTTATTTCTCCCTAGTGATACTTACACAAATAAAACACACAGAGTTGAAACATCAGGTTATTGGCAACACCTTTGACACAATGCCCCTCCCCAGCATATCGTGTGTCTAAATTAGGTGTGTCTGGGAAGCTCTAACTCAGGGACAAGGGGAAATTTTCATATTCTTCTATGAAGTAAATTAAGAGAGGTTTTTAAATAGACTTTGCTCCCATCCACCATGAACCTTAACTTTCCTGTGAATATGGTAATGACTTCACATAAGGGAATCACAGTGGCATGGTCATCGTTCTCATGGACTTCTTGATATCATGAGTCACTTCAAAGTAAGAAACTGGCTTGCTATAAAATATAGTAAACAGCATGCAACAATGTTGACAAGAAATACACTATTGCATTTTGTAATCTTTGCTACATCATTTCATCCCTTCTAATCAAGGGCCACTCAATTCCACTTGTTTTTTTCCAAGTAAGCAAGCTGAAAAATTTTTTTTTTTTGGCCTTAAAAAGAATGCTTGAAAATAACTTCAGATTATTATGAAAGCAAATGGAAGTCATATATTTTGGTGAACCGCATATTATTAATGATCTTACAGTTGATGCACCCAAATGCCATGTGAGTTGTCGTTCAGAGTGCAAAGAAGGAACGCCTGCATTCATATTTTCCTGTGGAACTTTCGTTTAATTCTCCTTGCTGTTTGTCACACGAGATTTAAGCAATTTAAACATCACAGTCCAGTGCTTTGTGCTCAAATTACTCAAATTCTATACTTCACTAGCTCTTATGCTATCACTAAAAGCAAGACATTCTTGTTATTTCATAGATTCTTTTTCACTGAACAGGTATAAGTACGTTTCTCCTCCAATGGAAAGAAATGTACTTAGTCCCTAAAATTAAAGACTATTTTACCTTGACTCAATAATAAAAAATGTGTTCTATCCCATTTGCTGGCAGCTTCATGTTAATTACTTATTTATAATAGTGAAGTGGAGACACTTCACTATTATAAATAGTTTATTCTTATATACCTAAGTTATCTTTATTGCATTTTAAAAACAGAGTTGATTCTATAGGCATTCCTACTTTTAACATGTGAAATTTGGGACTTGTTTTCTTGATATAATTCATCATGTTTAATTTGTTGCTTGATGGCCTGTAGTCACATAATTGTTGTCTGACAGATATCCAATTAAGTCTACCTTCATGATTCAATGAGGTCCTACATAATGTATATATGTTTAACTATCTCTAAATATAGACATATATTCATTGTTAAATTGTTGCTCAGATCATTTTGAACAGGCAAACTAAAAAAAAAAAGTCATAGAAAGACGATATAAAAGCTGGGAAGGTATCAAGTATCACCTACTATAATCTCATTATTTTACAATAGAGAAAAGTAAGCTATTATGTAATTTTTCCACAGTACCATAGCCAATTGTCGAAAGATTCCACTAGCTATATATATTTTATATATATATATATATATATATATATATATGTAAAACATACAGAAATGCTGACTAACGGAAACAACAGCAAAAAATATACCTAAAATATTGACCAACGGTTTAGAGAAAAGGGACGAGGATTTTTTTTTTTTTTATTCTCATGGATTAAACTTCAAATTGAACTGTACCAGCACTTGGTAGCCAGAGACAGCTCTGAAAGTTTCTGACCCAAATTAGAATTTTTGTGTTAAGATTTTAGTGGTCTCCTAGTGAAAGGAAACATGGCTTTTCCCCACACAAGTTGGAAAAGATTGACTTGAATCTATAGAATAAATCCCGGTACCACAAAAAGCTGCTTTCTATGTGATGAAGAGATTTGCAAAACACTATCCATATGCCCAGAGAAGAAGCAAGGTCGCAAGCTGTAGGTTCATTTTTTTTTTTAATGAAGGAAAATAAAAAAATCACCAAAGGCGATTTGACTCCACATCATTGATGAATGAAGTTGCAAGTTTGTACTATTTAAGTGGTGGTAAAGCTGCCAAACTGAGAAATTAATTTAAAAAGAAAACTAGATCCCAATGATTGAACCCTAAGAGCAGAAGACACTTTAACTGCCTAAGGATTTTGAGACCTCCACAGATTTGTTTTAGAGTTCACAACAAAACTATGAAAACTCCTTGCCTTAGCCTATGAAAAATTAACTTCTGCAGAGATTGTCTTTCCTATAAATAACTGGAATAATAGACAAAATACATAAAACAATGTTTTTAAACACTGGGAAACAGGCAGACCAGATATAGGAAAAACAAAATGCCTTGAGGTAGTTTTCAGGTTTAAGCAGGGTGGAAAAACTGAAAAGAGCCCTGCAGTCTTTCTGAGAAGGAAATAGAATTCAGATTTGAGAGAGACCACAGCAGCTTGAATTTGTAGGGAAGAGAATCCGAGAGAAGAAAACTGCATAGACAGAAAGCTCAAAAAAACATCAAAGATGTACCCTCAAGTCTACAACTATGTGCTGGTATGCATCCATGAAGATCAGGGAGTCTAACTTCCTGAGGTCTGGGGAAAAAAAAAAAAAACAGAAAAAATGATCAACAATTTATGAAGCTTACACAGGGATGGAAAGAGTCTGTGTTCACAGCCAGAGCAGAAATAAATTTGTGTATAGTTCACAGAAAGGGAAATAAATTAGACCCACAATACTACCATTGACCTAGATTTTTTAAAAACTAAAATAAAAAAGCTTTTAATAGATCAAACTCAATTGTATTACACAACGAAATTGAACATTCTTTTAAAAATAACAAAATTCAGCACTGAGTAAAAATGGCCTTTAAGTAAAAATTACTAGGCATACCAAAAACCAGAAAGATACATATTCATATGTTTTTAAAAATATCTCAGTGGAGAAAAACACAGAAATTAAAAGGGGATATATATATTTTTTAAGTTTCTAAAATGATTTATTACGTATTGGAAGGATTAGCAAACTGTTTTGGTAAAGGGCCAAAGAGTAATTTGTATCTTTGTAGACCAAGAGGCAAAGTCAAGGACATTACATAAATACTTCTATAACTCAAGAGAAAATAAAATTTTCACGAACATTTTTGAAGACAATTCAAAATACAATAATCATAATTATGCACAATTTTTTGTAATGAGGTCTTCTAATATGAAGAATGAAATTCTTTTCGGATGGCATACCACTTGCTTAATTAGAGTCCATAGGGAGTATTCCCTATCACCTCAGTCCATTCCAAATGTTCACTTGTTAATGATATGCAATGAGATTTTAAGTATTTCAACTTTGAAATATGCCTTTTCATACAGACAGGCACTGCAAAGTACCAATATCACTCCACAAGAGTTTAATTTTAATTGGGGATTTAAAGGGCATTTATAAAATTCTATTAAATTCTTTCCTTGATATTTGCCTTTTAGTGTTTCATATGATAGCAAATCCCTTTCAATTGAGAATTTGGTGGTATCTCCTCCATTGCACAGTCAAATGGATTCTGAAATATGAAAATTCTTTTTGTACTTAAATCGAAGTTTGAAAAATGTTGCTGGAATTATATTTTGAGCTCAGAAAATATATCCACTGCCAGTTTTTGCAAATCTCACTTATAGTTTTAGTTATTGACACAGCACAGAAAGTACTTAAAGCACCTTGACATCACTCATGATTTAAACTTTAGTTACATTGAAATTACTGCACTATAAGCCTCCTATAAAAGGATTATTTTGTCTTGTTATTTTACACTGAATTTATTACATAAATAATTATGTTTGTAACAAAATGTAATTTCTAAAGCCAATCAGTACTTGATAATAAACTTTGAGGGCAATCTTTCTCAGAAAAAAACAATCTCAAGTCTGAGCTAAAAACAAAAATCACAATGAAGCTTTCCTGCTGCTAGGCTTCATGCTAATTTTGGCACGGTAGAATGTGTCGGGGCATTCTGCTTCTATTTCTGGTTAAAAATAAAATCATAGAGCTGATAATCATCAAGTACCTAAGAGCAAATAAATTCACCATTGATACTACTAATTTAATAATACACTATAGTTCAAAAAATATCCTAAAAGATCTGTTGATAAGTAATACAATGAATAACCATAGCTTTTCAGCATCTTATGATTTTACAAGTTTTTAATTTGGCCAACTAAGTAATTTTCTGCTCCACACATATTTTTGCTAGCTTCAGGTTAAACACATCTTAGCAGATTCCACTTCATGTTAAGCTGAAATAGCTTTTCTTCTTTAACAATATGGTGCTTATAACTGTTTCATGCAGACTATTCAAGAAACTAATTCTTTAGTCACTTAACACTCAGCAATGACTCCTCAAATTAACAACTGAACAGTATTAATAACATCTTTTAAGTCATTAAGAGTCAGGGTTAACCACTCAACATTATTTACTATTTTTTCAAATTGATTACTATTGTTGCTCACAATGTTTTCAACTCTTTGAGCAACTGTTCTCACCAAAAGTTTGTCTTTAGCTAGTTCAAATTTTCTGGACATATTTCTGCCACTGATGTATCAAAAGTAATTTAATTGACTGACCATCACTAATGGCTTTGCTTCCCCAACAAAGGAGCCACTAATAATCTTAAATTTTTATCCTCATTTTGTTTTTTAATTTTATGAAGAAATTCTATGATGATGAGATATTTCACTTTTAAGTTTATAACTTTTCCAACTCTCAAAGGAAAGTTACTTTTCTGTGAGTTGGTAATATTATCATGAGTGATGAGACTGATAATGTTTTGGTGTATTGTAAGTTTTAGCACAGCTCTAATGCCATTGAATAATAAAACACAATACTTTTCAATCTAATTCAATAAGATAACCCACACTCCACTGTGCCTTAAATGCACAACTTTCAAGGTCTACATTTTCTTCCCTTTTTATTTTGATATAAGTATGCACTGAATTAAAGAAATAAATCAAATGTAACAACATAACTGTGTGCATGTTCTCAAAATACTATTAGTTGTAACTGCATCACCGTGATGTGCACAGAAGCAGTGCAAAGCAACGAGAATGCTACATTGTGTTCCTGTTGCAACTACTCAGCTCTGCTGTTGTAGTGTGAAAGCAGTCAAAAATGACACATAAATGAGTAACATAGCTGTGTTAAAATGTACTTTTATTTATGAGTCCTGGAATTTTAATTTCATACAGTTTTCATGAGTCACAGAATGTTATTCTTTTAATTTTTTTTCAGTCACTTCTAATACTAAATTCATGATTAACATGCAGGTCATACAAAACAGTCATTGGGTTAGATTTGGCCCAACACCAATGTAAACATAGTTTGCTAACACCAATCTAATCATTCAGCTCAGGATGTTAAAGGAACAAAAGAATAATTTTAAAAAAGAAAAATAAAGAAAATGATAGAGATAATACATATTAATGAAATATAAAGATAAAAGGCAAATGCCAGTAGAGAGTATCAACAAAGCAAAAATTGTTCTATAAAGGACTAATAATGACAAAAACCACTGGCATAATCACTCCAGAAAAATCATATATAATTTATATATATATAATTTATAACTGTATCATAAACAATATAAAGAATAAAATGAGAAAGCAACTGCATATATAAAAATGATAATCATGAGAATGCAATCAACAAATTTATGTCCATAAATTATAAAATTTTGTAAAATAACTATTTTTTAAAGATAATTTTCCAAAAGTATCAAAGAATAAGTATGAAAATGCTTTTAAATCATTAAGTTAAATAAGTAGACAAAAACATACTGAATAAAAATTTCAAGACTTAGATAATTCTATAGAACGTTGTTTATAGAATCTTATAATAAGATAACCTTTGCCTAACAAAATCTATGTAATTGAAAAAGCCAGAAAGAATCCTGATTCTGTAAAGAAGATACTAGAAGTTCAACAAATCCAAATCCAAAGTCAAAAATACTACAAAAGTAATTTGTCATTCAACTTATTTGTGAGAACAATCATAAATAGCTTAAATAACATATTGAAAGCAGGAAATGGTAAAGAATCATAATTAAGTGAAAGATTAGTTTAATATTTTTTTAAAAAATATAATACACTATGCTGGTGCATTAAAGGAGAAGGCATATGACCCTTCAGTAGATATATGGGCAGCAATGAGCAAAAATTTTAAGTTCTATTTCTTATTTTTAAAAAATTGGAGAGAATAGAAATAGAAAACTTTGTTAGCATGACTATTGTAGAAAAAAAGAATTTACCACAAAATATGGATATGCATTATATTAATGGTGAAATATAGAGCATTGCATTTAAACTTGTGAAGAAAACACAAATACTCTGAGAATTTGTTAATATTTAATAATAAACTAGATGCCCAAAACAATTATATAAAGATTAGAAAAATTATTTTGTTTTAATTCACAGAAAACTTGATTTTCTGTATAGAAAAATCCAAGAAAAACAATGGATAATCAATTAGAGATAACAAGTTACAACAAATTTTATGGACATAAAAATAATGCCACATTTTGTTCTAAACAATATTTAACTATGATAAAAATAGGAAGAAGGTCTCTGGAGAAAAAAATAAATTTGACTTACATAAAAATAAACTTTAGTTATGCCAATAGTGGCATAATTCTATGTCTCAGGTTTTCTGTTTATTTTGACAACCTAGGATACTAATAAGATTCCACTTCTCATTAAATTACACATAAATATCACTGGTTCATAATCTACATCCAAGCCATAGCATAATAAAGAATTCCATGTTTTATAAATTGAACTGGAGTCATGAGCATACATGATTCACCAAAAAATAAAATAAAATATTGTTGAGTTACAAAAATACATGTGTTACAAAAATAATATATTTCTTTTAAATAAAATCACTTTCTATTTTTCTCTTACTCAGGACCTAGGTTTTATGGAGAAAAATTTGTACAACTTAGTTTGAGTAGTGAATTCTCCAACAAATATTGCATACATTTTATATAGCATTATCAGTGATTGTATACTTTCCATGTAGCATGAAATGGTGCATGAGAACAAATAGTAGATATATGGGAAGCCAGTAGCTATCTTTTTTTCTAAGTCCTCATGAATCAAAGGAAAGTTTATTTTTATTCTTCTTACTTTATTTTCTTTATAACAATTAATTTGGTGAACATCAACATATTTTTTTAAACAAAGTACCAACACTAGTTACAGGAAAAAATATATCACTTAAAGTTTACAGAACTAAAAAGTGGACTATGAAGTGAAGCTGAGAATCAATAATTAATTTTTCCACTAACATTATTGATTCATCATCATATATACTAATATGCGTTTGCATCCTCAATGAAAATGTTATAATAATATGATAAAATTTGTACAGTCTTTTATACTTTTGTGAACAAATTCACATGAATTTTGTCAAGTATTCCTAACAGGGTGAGTGGTAAAGACAGGGGAAAGATAGCCATTGAATTTGGAGGTTGTGAAACTAAGATACCAATAATTTACTCAATAGTATACTAATATTAAAGCAGGAAGAAGATCCAATTTTACTTATTTTTATCCTTATTGTGTGAAAATTGTAGATCTACTTACCTATGTCTTTAATTTTTGTATTTTCTTTTTCTTTTTTTTTTTAAACGATTTGCCTTTTATTGTCTAGTAAACATTGTTTATAGAAGCAATCAGCTTGGACAAAATAGGCCAAGCAATTTCAAAGCCAAAAGATTGATTTTTGTGAAACAGCAAACGTTGTAGAGTAGAAAAGTTATTTACTTAGAGATTTCAAACTTTTATTACAACTCTGTATACAATTCTAATATTTTTACTCATGTAAATCTATTCATTACATAAATAAAAATTGCTATGCTTTTGCTTACTGTCAATGTATTATGCTTTTAACAATAACATTTGCTCTCAAGTAATAAGATACAAGTCATCTTAGAGAAGTAGGATGCTGACATACATAGCTAAGAAAAGAAATGTCAATATAACCTACTGGAATATGTTTCACAAAGAATAGTTTAATGAATATAACTGTTGTTCTAAAACATTGTCCTTTACTTAGAACTTTTTTCTGCGTTTTATATATATATATTTTGGAGGGGGAGGGTAATATTTCTTAACTATTCGGGGGTATGACCTCCATTGAGATTTAGTTTTTTCTTCATGGAGAAAAAAATACCTTTGTGCATATTATAAACAAACTACATATAAGATGTAGAGCTTATAGAAATGGCAGAAGTAAACAAAAATTATAAGCTCCAGGTAACTAACATCCACCCTAAATCTTAAAAAAAAATTTTTTGTTTTGACAGCCTTTTCTTGAAATTTGCTTTACACTTGCTTATATACAGAGTTTTAAAACACGCTTGTTCTCACCTATTAAAAATATTTTTCTCCTTAACACATGCTGTTTTCAAGTAAATAATATTTAACAGGTTCCTCTTAAGGACACTTTATTTCCAGCGAGAGAATTCTTGAATTTGTTGATCTTGTTTACTTCTTTCCATTAACTGACCATGAGCTTATTGAAATTTTTAAATAATGCATTTCTTAGAGTCCATTGTAGGTATAGGATTGTCAAGAAATCGCAACAAAAATAATGAAAAAGCAACTTATAATGAAAATATTATAGTGATTCTGCCTCTCCTAATGCTGGGGGCAATGTGATCAATCATTCAATCAATCACATCAATTTTACCTACTTCCAGTGGCAGAGCTATGCACACAGTCAGATTTTCCTTGGCTTCACTGCTCCCAAAATACAGTATCATTTGGCTCCAGCTGTGGTTTGCCATAAGGATTTTCAAACTTATGTGATGACAGGACAAGCTAGTGAATTTGTTAAATATTCAGATTATTAGTCATGGGATGTCAAATTTTTCGTGGTAACTCTGATTTTTTTCCTTTTTAAATTTTTACTTAAAATTGTGGGGTACAATTCAGGGCTAGGTATACAAATATTCACGGTGCAGGTACCCTTATCGATGTGGTGTGCCCCCTCCTCACCCAGGCAGATATCGACTACTGTCACTCCCATCTCCTCACCCCCCAGCTCCCCTCCCCACAGTTTCCCGCCACTTTCAATCCTTTTCTGCAACTCTGATTTAATATGTACAGTTCGACCCCCCCAAATCTATGGCTTAATAAGCATCCCAGATGATATTTATTTATTTATTTATTTATTTATTTATTTATTTATTTATTAATGCGGGCTACAATTCAGGATTAGGTGTGTAAGTGGTCATCATACAGGTAAAGTTTGGGTCCCCTTTTGGTCCCACTTTGCCTAGTTTGAGATCAGGTACCTTTATTGATGTTATGCACAAACACCCCCCCCCACCCCCCCACCCCCCGCCCTGCGCAGTGTCCCGCTACGGCCAATCCCTTTCTTAGAGTATTATGGCAAATGTTCAGGGTCTGCTTCTGAGTGAGAACATGTGGTACTCAGCCAAATGAATATTTTAAAGGCTTGGGAAACATTTAGTTTGAATGCCTAAGACACAACTTGATTTAGCATTCTATAAAATAAAATTCTAAAAGAAAAAATTATATTGAAGAAAACAGTTAATTTGACATCCCATAAACTGCTTTTTTAATGACAATTTTTGTGCACGACTTTTTCATTAATCATTGCATTCTAATTTGATTAGTGGAGAAGCGCATTGAACTGGGAGTTAGAAGCACATGATTTAGCCTTTTCTCTGCCATTAATTCCTGTGTGGACTTCTGAATGTAATTATTAACTACTTTTGCCTCAGTTTTCTTATGTGTAAAATGAGAATTTTGGCCACATGGTTTCCAAATTCTTTCTAGTTCTAATCTTGATCCATAACTAATTGTGGTTAGTTAATCTTACTTATTATGACTGAAACTAGAACATGTGTTAGTAAAAATTTAACAAGAACATACACATTAAACACAACATATTTTGACATTGGATGCTAACGAATAAAACCCATCATTCGATTGTGATTTTTGTCACATTGATTCTTGAAAGTAAATGTACAACTAAGGATCTTCTAGATTGTTCGGAGTCTAAGGCAGGTGGTCCTAGAAACCTCAAGCAGCCCTTAACAGCTACTAGAGCCACCAGTTTAGTAAGGGTGATTTTATCACTTATTGCTAAAAATTAGAAAGTACAAAGAAAACCTATTAAATTGAGACATTTCACATCATGTTGCCTTGTTTTCATGTGTAACGTACTTTAAGGACATAAGATCTTTATTATATATCTGTGTATGTATGTGTGCATGAAAAAATCAAGTATTTTATGTTTGATATCTGTAGTAACTTTAGATCCATGAATTATTATAATTCATATGCAATCTGTATATATAAATCCACATAGGCACCAATATGTGTGTTGACATACAAAGGTATTTTCTTTGGTGGGTAGAAAGTTGGAGCATTTAACTTTTTAAATATTTTTAATAGAGTGCTCTATCATTTCGAGTCACATTTTTTAGCAAATCAAGTGGAACTGTGATTTACATATACCAATTTACAACTGAATTCACATACTTTTGAACATTGATTTTCATAATTTGAACTCCTTTAAAAATCTTCAGGAAACTTGTGATGGAGGCAGTCCATGAACTTCTTATGGGTGTTCGTTTATTTCAAGAGTCCTTAAGAAAAGTTTAGACATTCCTAGGCAGTCTACCATCAACCATTTGAGTTAAATTTACTAAATACGTAAGATGCATTACTCATAAATGTTTTCTATCAGCTCCTCTGCCTTTTCCTTCATGTTGTGGTCACTATTCTGATTCATTTGTTGTTGATCAGGGTCCTTTCTCTAGTACGCTCTTCATCTTGAGTATTTTAGTTTAGTTGTACTCTCTCCAAGTTGTGCAAGCAACAGATGTCTTTTGCTTTGAAGTGTATGAATGCAGGAGTCTAGAGTTTTAGTCAATTTGCCTCAGGAGTCAGTATTTTTCCCACCATTTCCCAATGTAAAAGATTAGAAACATGATGCAGCATTACATTTGATTTTGTAAGTAAAAACATTTTTTTTCTTTTTCTTTGTGTTCTATGTTTTCATCACAAAATTTGTCAGAATGTGTTGAAAACTCAATGATTTCTTTTAATTTGCTGGCTCAAATTTTCAATTTAGGAAAATATTTTTCTGATTTATTGTTATTATTCCTCATCTTTGTCTTCCCTCTCACACCCCTGGGATTTCTATGTTTTATATGTGTATTAGTTATTTATTGCTGTGTATCATTACCATAAAATTAGCAGCTTAAAATAATATATATTTATTATCTCACAGTGCCTATGGGTAAGAAATAAAAACACAGCTTAGCCAGATCTTATGTTCCAGGGTTTCATAAGTCTGCAGCCAAAATGTTGACCAGATCTGTGGTTTTATCAGAGTCTCATTTGAGGAAGGATCTGCTTTCAAGGTCATGTGAATTTTGACAGTGTTCCTACTGAACATTCAGACTGAAGTCTCTCTCAGCTCTTTGCTATGTAGATTTAGCTATATGGCAGCTAACAATAGGATCGCTTACTTCTTCAAAACTAGTGATGGAAAAGCAAGTCTCTTAGCAACACAGGTTGCAAGCTTACCATTATCAACATGTAATTACATACATTCTGTTGTATTTGTTGGATTCTATTGCTTGGAAACAAGTCACAGATCCCACTAACACTCAAGGTGATACGATCATACAGAGACATGAACACCAGCAAGCAAAGATAATGGTAGTCACCATAAAGTCTATTCACTACAATATGTTAGATCTACTGGATCTATTTTCCAGAGGTCTAATCTTTTCTAACTTAAATTCTATCTCTTTGGAGTTTTGTTTTATACTTTGAGATATCTCTACTATTTGGACTTTAAGCAGGCCAAGACACGCATTTTATCAGTTTATATGTAATTATATCATTTAACCCTTATAGAATCTTATCTGTTAGGTACTATTATTCTCTTCAAAGTTGCAGATACAAAAAACTTAGATGAAAACAAGTATTTATATAAAATCAAGAAAAAAAACAAAAATGCATGAATTATATTATCATTACTATTTATTATTTTGCTACCATTTTGGTAAAGGTAAAAAGTAAATGAAATTAAATAGTTGGTACAAATACTGGAAAGAAAGTGGTAAAAATTATTATTTTTATAGGTAAATTATTGTCTGTATAGAAAATGCAAGAAAAATCAATGTAGTAAGTATTAGTATATATGATAGTCTATTAATAGAAAATGGTTCAATTAAGCATCAATAATATTCATTTATATACCAGCAAGAAATTTTCAAAATATAATGAAAAAAATGTCTATCCAGTACAGTTTCGATGGGCAGCATGGTTGGTTCTGTATTTTTTCTATTGTAAATAGTGTTGCAATAAACGTGTGTGCCGGTGTTTCTTTTTATAGAATGATTTAAGTTCCTCCAGGTATATTAAATGTGGTACATATACATGATGGAATATTACACAACCATAAAAAAGAACAAAATTATGGACTTCACAGCAACTTGGATGGATTTGGAGTCTATAATGCTCAGTGATTTATCACCGAAACAAAGAACTGAGTACCACAGGTTCTCACTCATAAGCAGATCCTGAACAATTACCATAATAATGAAAAAGAGATTGGCAGTAGCTGGAAACTCTTAGAGGGAGAGGGGCACATAACATCAATAACAGTACCTGATCTCAAACCAGGTGATGTGAGGATCAAAGGGAAGCCCAAACTTTATCCGTATGATGACCATTTGTATACCTAATCCTGAATTGAACCCCATGTCTTTAAAATGAAAAATTCAAAAATATATAAATGAATACATGAATAAATAAATAAATGAAGGAATGAAAATAAAATAAGGAAAAATGAAGGATGGTTGCTGTTGTCTGAATGTTTGTGTCCCCGTAAAATTCACTTTTTGGAATCAAATATCAGTGCCCTTCAAAAAGACCCCAGGGAATTGCTTTGCCTCTTCTAATACATGAGGATATAGCTAGAAGGTGTTATCTATAAATTAGAGAGCAGGCCGTTATCAGTCACAAAATCTGTCAGCACCTTTATCTTGAACTTTTCAGCTTCTAGAACTGTGAGAAATAAATTGCTGTTGTTTACAACCTTAAAAAAAAAGTAAAAAGTTATTCCTCAATACAAGGAAAAATATGTAAAATGCTTAGAAATCAATTCAAATAGAAATATTCAGGACACATATAAAGCATATTACCAAATTTTACCAAAGGCAGAGAATATCCATCTAAATAAATTGAAAAACATTTTTGTCTGATGGGAAAACTTGGTATGATAAAAACTTTCTACAGAGTTGCTATAAATTTACTGTGATTCCAATCAATATGTTCAATGATATTGCTCTTAGAATTTGAAAAAACTATTTTAAAGATCACTTGGAAGAGATAACTTAGTTATAAACCTTTTAAAGAACATTATTTGCAGTATCCCAAGAGTCTATAAAAGCCAAAAAATATAATAGCACAAACTATGTGTCAAACAATGGCACAAAACAAAAAAATAAGTACACAAATGATTGTTAATGCTCATAATTTAGCATGTATTCGTGACCAGAGACTACAACCTCTAGAACAATTAGTGCATGTGTCCCAGGCCTAGTGAGATGATTATTCTGAAGCCATCAAAGCCAGGATCAGGGTAAAGCAAGAGTGAAGTCAAGGACATAAAATTTAAGAAGGAACACTCTTAGGGCAGTTCAACAATCATCCTATATGTGAATGAGCCTGAAAGCATCCTTATATTTTGCACTTGGAGTGCATCTGTTACCTAAGGCCTGCTCTCTTTAAAGGAATTGTTTCAACTACCATATATAGCCTCAGAGATTTCTATTGACACTCAAATTGCAAATCCCTGGTCATTAGATCTTAGCCACACTTTCATCCTCAATAAGTTCTATGTATTCTTGCTCCAGATTCAGCTACTCTCCAGCAAAAGTTTTCAAAATGCCTTGGCAAATATACCTCTATTATTAGCAAACACTCTAATCATACCCAGTCATTCTGAGATTAATCTCTATACTTGTTTGTCATAGTTGAATCTGAAGGCATGGTATCCCTAATTTTAGAATTTGGCCAAGACATCCACTTGTGTCTCAAGATCAGAAAATAAGATCTGTATTCTTTCTTTCCTTTGAATTGCCAGATAAATCACTACAACTCTTATAAAACAGATAATTCTCTAAAACTCCCTTACAAAAAAAATTCTGTTCAATCTGTCTTTATCTCCATCCACTTTTTGTTGTTGTCCTCCATTCTCATGGTCACACCTCTTGACCCATTTAAGGAGCAACTGGCGGCTCAAAATTTTTCTTTTTTCTCTAAGTTCTATCATTACCTTACATGACTCAACATTAATGTCACACAACATCCTACTTATCAGTTCTTCATTTTTTTATCTCTAATGATTTTTTCTTTCTTCCTCTTCACTCTATAAGCACAATATAGCCTGAACAAGTTGTTTCCTCATATTGTTTCACATTCAACATCACTAGCCCAAATATTTGAGACTCTGACCACAACTGCCTTTTCTTCTAGCCTGCTTCTTTAGCTACTTACTTTGAGGATTTTCCAACTTCAGGACCCCTATTCCACTGACTCTTTTAATTTAATCTCAGTTTCATTAGACCTTTACTTTCTCCTCACTGTGAACTTCTGTGACTCATCATTTATTGAAACTTTTGAAACAAAATCCTTCACACTCTTCTCTGGTTTAATTATTTTCAAATGTCAAAACTCTATCCATTGATGATGAATTTCTTACATAAGCAATTGAAGTGTTGCACAATAAAATAGTTACACATGAAGACTTGTATGATCACCTACCCCAGGTGGATATTTAAAATTGGCTCCATTTCTAGTATAATACTTTTTCCTAATTAATGCATGCTCCCTTGATTTTCAACACCCGTTTTCAGTCAACACCTTTTTCTACTCCACAGAAAATAGAGGACAAAGGATGAGATCATCCTTCACTTCTCAAACCCACCTCTATAAATTCTAATACATCCCATCTTTGCTTTTTTGTTATATCAAAAGAGGGAATTCTCCTCCAAATGAGATCCTATTTCTATGCAAGTTTCCTGAATCTACACCCTCGCACATTCTTAGAAAACTTATATTGACTATAAGGTTCACTTTCCTGGTTATTTAGTTAATCTTTCTGAACTGAATCACTGCCATAAGATTTTAACCATGTGTGAATCTTTTCCATGTAATGTCTTTTAAATAAAGTTTTAACAGCTTTACTGAAGTATAATTCATATGCTATGAAACAAAAGATAATTTTTAGTGACATATATGTATGTATTTTTCATAAAATTTATACAATTTAAATCACATCTCATTTCTTTATTATTACCAATTTAGGAGATAAATGAACAACAAAAATCTTTTTCAAAGGCAGATAAGAGAAAAGGAGAGATATGGAATATCCTCACCTATAAAGTCTTTTAAAAAAAAGCTAAAAGCGTTTTATCTTGCAACTCTTTACAAATTTTCTACTAAAGACCTTAAAAACCATGTCCCACTCCAATTACCAGTAGACACACTTGTACGTGCCATTTCTTGGTATAGGTCCAAGGCTAATTTTCTTTATTTGGTCCCAGCATTATTTTCTGATTTTAAAATTGCTATTTATTATGCACTAGTATGTATGTACATGTTTATGTTTGTAGTTCACATAGGTTTTTGACACACAATTACAAATGATTATTTGCAGTTTCAAAGTTATCTGGAACCTGTAAGTCAGTTTGGAAAGATGAATATGGAGGATGATTACCTCAGCATGGTATAACTGATCACACAACTCATCTCCTTCCCACAATTTGCTTCTTTATTCTTCTTCAGTATCAGCTTAATTTAGTGCGCTTTTCCAGAGAATGTGAAACTTATGCATTGGAGAGATGGGGACCAGTTTGTATCATTGAAAAGGATGGAAGCAAAAATTCAGTTACTTTCTTCCACACATGAGATATATATTATTGTACGTAAAAATGAAAACCCATCACCGGGAGGGGTGGGTCAAGCCTGTAATCCCAGCACTTTGGGAGGCAGAGGAGAGAGGATTGCCTGAGTTCAAGGGTTTGAGACCAGCCTGGGCAACTAGGTGAGACCTCGTCTCTACAGTAAATCAAGCCTGTATTTCTATCTACTTGGAAGGCTGAGGCGGAAGGATGCCTGAGTCTGGCAGGTCAAGGCTTCATTGACCGTGAGTGTGCCACTGCACTCCAGCCTGGGCAACAGAATGAAACTCTGACTCAAAAAACAAAACAAAACAAAAAGAGATGAAAACCAGGTTCAAGAAATATAATTGAGTTTGACTTGAAATAATTTCTTAAGACAAAACAGTATACATAGCTTTAATTAATTATTCTAATAATTTTAAGGCAAGCATAAGCCGAAAATATTAACCATAGACTGTACAATATTGAGAAAAGTAAAAAGAAAAAAATCCATTTATATTACAAATAGGTTAAACTAAGTGTTCTCAAATAAGTAAAAGAAATAAACCCTGAGTAAAGTAATACATTAGTTAATGTGTTTTTCTTTGACATCTTTAAACTAGTCTTAATTTCATTCAGAATTTCTATCATAGATTATATGATATTTGTATTAATATTTATTTCTAAGCAATAAAATATTTTTTGAAAATGTTCTAGCTTCCATAGAAAGAACTAAAGTGGGTGATATTGCATAAATCTATTGTCAGAAAAATTAAAATTTTGATTAATTTAAAATTATTGATGGTAGTTTTAAAACAATCTGTATCTATGTCCTTGTATATAAGAAATAAGAACTGAAAGATTATGTATTTATCTGTCTTTCAATTAAATATCTTACAAAGTTATTTTAACTGATCTGTGAGTTTCTGGAAAAAGCCCACTCATTTTCTGAGTCATATGTACCTGATATTCTGCAGAATATGACTTCAGATGCATTCACAGTAAGAACACTATCCAGCTTCATATTATAGTACTGTCATATTTATCGTCCAAAAATTGATCTGCCTGGGAAAATTAATGTCAGCTTTTTCCCACTAGTAAGCAAAACTGCAGTAATAATAAGCTTATGACAATGAATAAAATACTTGGAAAAATGTAATACTAGGCTTATGATCTGGACGTTAAATTTTTAAAAATAATTTCTATTTCTTTGGAAACCTTTTTCTTTTAGTTTGTAGTATGAAAAAATCACTACAGAATTATACTAATGTAGCTCATGTAGATCAATAAAATATTTCTTTTTAAAAATGCCTACTCTGAGTTTCAAGATAGCAGATAAATGTGTTACAACCTGACATAAAGAAGCTAAAATTATTATTTTGCTTTCCAATCTGAGAATACTTAGAAACAGTGTCTCAGGACAATAAAAAATAGAACTTGAATGGACTTTGAAGAAATGTGCAATGGATGTAATGTACACATGTAACTTTTTTTTGAAGTTTAATCCTTTTTATTAATTGCTATATAACGTAATTTTTATTTTGATAGCCCCTCAATTTAGGGGCTATTCAGAAATGTTGTTTGATTTGGAAGTGATTAAGAAGTAGATTCATTTTTGAAGTATCAAATTATAATTTTATTGGATGTGCATTATTTTCATTAAATTTTATTTTATTATAGAGATGTGGGGTACGAGTAAGGATTAACTTTACAAATAACATGCTTATTTGTAACTGGTTCTCATTCCGTCTGGTTTAGGACCATGTACCCTCTGTGTTGTTATATGCCTCCCCTCCCTCCTTCCCCTAACAGAGTCCAGCTACTGCCAATCACTCCCTTGTGCCAATGTGACCTATTTTCAGGTCCTATTTATGAGTGAGACTAGGCAATACTCAGTTCTTTGTTTCTGTGACAGATCACTAAGTATGATGGTCTCCAACTCCATCCAATTTGCTGTAAAGTCAATGATTTTGTTCTTTGTGGCTATGTAATTCTCTATTGTGTACATGTACTTTCTGTAACCATCTTAACATCTTTAGTATTAATACTCTGAAAGTGATATATTAACCCAGGGCAAGTAAATATATTGATAATACAGTCAACATCACCCAGAGGTATTAAAATGTTATCTTTCTGTCATTCATTTTATGCCTACAAAGCACTTTTCCATTGTCAAAACAAAGTCAAGTGAAAATCTCCACATTCTTCCTTGTTCAACTATAAAATGGAAGAAAAATTAAAAGAAAACGCAAAGGGAAAATAAGAAAAAAAAAGAAAGTATTATATTTTGTGAAATAGAGAAGGAAACAATAGACATTTTAAGTAGAAAGAGTCACTCAAGGAAGAAAATTAAAGTTATTTCTTTTCTGAATGAGTCTTTTTGTATATTGAGATCATCTTCCAAATGAACTATCAATTTTTAGATAAAAATATCAGGACACCTTTTTTAAAAAAAAAAAAACCTCAATTTTAAATTAAGTCATTAATAAATTTGGTGACTAATTACTGATCAATAAACCTCAATAGGGAGGATTTAATGTTGACTTCTTTAAAAAGTCCCAGGTTTGGACTGCTTGTCCCTGGTAGTGGCAGGGAAGTGGAGTTATAGATACTTCTCAAAGTTGCCGAAAATTATTGAATGGAGGGCTCAAGTGAATTGAAGCACCCTCCAACTTCATGAATGACTGGTCATTTTCAAATAATTCCCTATAAATTATAGGTGTTTGGTAGGTAGGAAGATTAGTAAAAATATAAGGAGTGTCAAGAAACAAAAATTTAACATAGGACCTCTCATATTAAACTTGAAAAGTTCCAGGGAAAGAGTACATGTTTTATTCACACACTGTGCTTTTCTCGGTGCTACTTAACTCAGGCAGCTTCATAAACTGGTAAATTTAAGGCTACATCTAAAGCAGCCCTGTGTTGTTGTTTTTTTTCCTTGAGTTTTCCTCTCAGCACTTTTAAAGGATTAAAAATTAAATGTAAATCTTTTCTGTAATCATAAGTCATTGGCAGGTCTTTTTTTTTTTTTCCCGATAATAGTCACCAATTCTTCATTACTCCAAAAGCATCTGTACAAAGGTTTGTTAATTTTTTTTTTTAATAAAGGATCATATAACAAACATTTTGGTCTTCAAGGATCATAAATCTTTGTTGCAAGTATTTTACTCTGCAATTGTAGCATGCAAACAGCCATAGATAATGCACACAGAATTAGAAGTCTGTGTGCCAGTAAAATTTTTTAATGAGCACTGAAATATTCGTTTTATATAATTTTCACTTGTCATGAACTATTTTTCTTTGGAATTATTTTAAAATAATTAAAACACAAATATCATTCTTGCCTCTGAGCTTATGGATGGCATGAAAAGCATGCAGTGGGCTCCCAGGCACAAAGGAAATAATTTGAAGATTCCTGACCTATTGTGTTCCTCTATCATGATATTTATTACATTGTTATAAAACTGTTCACACAGTTGTGTTTTTCACAGACTGTGAATTCTTTAAGAACAGGGATATTTGCCTTAGCATATTTACAGTTCCAAAACGTAGCCAATAGTTAGCATACAATAGACTCTCAATAAATATATGGTGAATGTATTTAGAATACTACTGCTATCCTAGATTAAGGACGTCAAATTTTCTGGGACACAGTGTTCAAACAAGTCTGCTGACCACATTCAAATTCTGAATTCCAACAAACCTGATAATAGACATATATATCATATACCCATCATTGGATTCTAGCTATATTAGGAAAGCAAAACACAAATCAGTTTGAGGATAACTTAAAATACATTTTAGTTAAGCATCTTTGGAGTAAAAATCTAGAGGAAGCAACATAGAAAGTAAAGTTGTTGAGGGATTAGGTTGAATAAGAGTGACATCTAAAGTGTCTGTAAGATTTCCAAGTCTTTAACCAAAAGACTTTATCTACCATGGTGGATATCATCAACATGATTCCTTATCTCTGTTTCAAATAAAAACAAACTTCTTACATTAGAAATGGAGGTATTGTGACAATACTGCAACAGATCAAAAGCAATATCTAAGAAGCAGTTGTAACTATTTTTAGTACCTTTCAATTTCATCTCTGAAACTAGTAACTCAACTAGATTAAATGCGAGCTATTCAAATCACCGAAGGTTGACAGATAATATGACAAGGACTAGTGATTTAAAAGAATAATTCTCAACTAAACATTAAATTTGAAGGCAAGACCTTTGTTTTGGGTGGAATTGCGCCTTTCCAAAAAGACATGTTGAAGTTCAGACCAAAAGTTCCCGTTCCATATGAACTTATTTGGAAATAAGGTCATGACAGATATAATCAAGTTAAGAAAAGGTTATATTCTTTTAGTTTGAGGTTTCACGTTTAGGTCTTTGATCTATTTAGAGTTAATTTTTGTGTACAGTGATAGGTAGGGGTCCTGTTTCAATCTAGAAATTGACCTTCCATATGATCCAGCAATTCCTCTATTAATATACCTGAAGGAACTCAAATTATTCCACAAAAAAGATACCTGCACAAGTATGTTTGCTGCAGCTCTATTCACAATAGCAAAAACATGGAATCAACCATGTTGCCCATCAAAGCTGGACTGGATTTAAAAAATGCAGTAAATACACACAATGGAATATTATGCAGCCATAAAGAAGGACAAGCATATGGACTTTGCAGCAACTTGAATGGATTCAAAGTCAATCATACTCAGTGATCTATCATGGAGACAAAGAACAGAGTACCATATGTTCTCACTCATATGTAGACCTTGAACAATTATAATACTATAAGAAAGGGGTTGGCAGTAGTGGGAAACTTTCGGTGAGTGTGGGATTGGCAGTTGAGGGACACTGCTAGGGGAGGGAGGGGCACACCTCATCAACAAGGGTACCTGCATAATCAACATTTGTATACCTATCCCTGAATTGTACCCCACATCTTTATAATAAAACATATATAATAATAATAGCCAGGCTCGGAGGCTCAGCCTGTAATCCCGCACTTTGGGAGGCTGAGATGAGTGGATTGCCTGAGCCCGTGGGTTCGAGACCCACCTGGGCAACTTGGCGACAGCTTATCTTACAATAAATCAAAAAATCAGCCGGGTATGGTAGCGCGTGCCTGTAATTCCGGCTACTCGGAAGGCTGAGGTGGAAGGATCGCCGGAGTCTAGTGGGTCGAGGCTGCAGTGGCCGGGAGCGGCCACTGCACTTCAGTCTGGGCAACAAAGTGAGACTCCAACTCAAAAAAAAAAAAATTATATATATATATATACATATATATATATAAAATAATAAAAAAGAAAGAGTCTTATTGGAGTGCGTCCTAATCCAATATTACTGATATCCTTATAAGAAAACAACACAAAGATATAAATGCAGAAGATACACATGGGAAGAATTTCACATGACAATGGAGGCAGAGATTGGAGCAATATGTCTAAAAGCCAAGGAACACCAAAGATTGCCAACAACCACAGATGACACAAAGACACAGCAGATTCTCACCTAGAGCCTGGAGAGGAAGCATAGCTGGATGACATCCTGACTTTGTATGTCTGACCTCCAGACTGGAAGGGAAACAATTCTATTGTTTTAAGCACTGTTTGTGATCATTTGTTTGGTAGCACTAGAAAACTAATATAGACTTTTAAAAATAATTCTGTAAATTGAAAATAAAGCAGACTGCACTCTTTTTTTTTCTTTTGTGTTAGAGTCTCATTCTGTCACCCAGGCTGGAGTGCAGTGGCATGCTCACAGTCACCACAGCCTCGACCTGCTGGGCTCAGGCCATCCTTCCACCTCAGCCTTCCAAGTAGCTGGAACTACAGATGCACGCCACCACGCCTGACTAATTTTTGTGATTTATTGTACAGACGAGGTCTCACCTAGTGGCCCAGGCTGGTCTTGGACCACCCAGGCTCAGCCAATCCTCTCGCATCGGCCTCCCAAAGTGCTGGCATTATCTCACAAATTAAATTATGCAGTTTTCCAGTTAAGAACAAGACCGCATAGCTATAAAACCTGGAGAAGTTAGATGGTTGTATTAAAACAGTGTTTATCATGCGAAGACAATGTTTTGAGTCCTTTACAAAAACGAATTCATTTACTCTACATATGCTGACCAGAGCAAGCATTATTATTTTTGTAATTTTGCTTATAGGGAAACTGGCACACGGTAGCATCAAGTAACTAGCTCAAGTGCACATAGTGGCAGAGTAGGAATTAAAGCTAGGTGCTCTGGTCCAGAAAGTTCTAAACCAACCCACTACAGTCTCTTAAATGAGAAGAATATTATAGGTTATTAGTTTCTTTCAAAAAATGGTTATATGACTTTACATATGTGAGAAGTTTTTCTTAAGTCCAGTGTTAATACAGTTCACACCATATAAACGAAAAGAAAATATGCTTAATTGTGTAATGACATGCTCAGGTCTAATAAAACAGGGGAAAAAATCAACATAGATGATAGCAAAGGTTTAAATAACCATGGCTTCCCAAATAATGACCATAATTACTTTGCTTACTTGCAAAAAATCAATCTCTTTTCTTGAATTTTGGATAAAACCTACTTTGTGTGGTTTGTTTTAAATTATTTGTTCTATTTTACTTCATTATTTCAAAATTATCTGTGATGCATTCAAGGCGTTCTTCTAGGTATTGAAATGGAAAGAACTGCACTCTTTCAAGGTCACCCACAAAATAAGGAGGACTGAGGCATACACACATGCACACACCTACTATACACACACACACAATGTGTATTATATATACATACACTTGTAGCATATACATTTTGATCACACATATAGCCATTAATAATATATAAACATATTAAATGATAGGTAGATATGCATATGGGTGTATATGTGTACCATAAACCCAATACAAACTTAAATGGGTGCTTAGGCGCATGACAGACCAAGAATGGACAATATCTGTTAGAAAGTGCTTTGGACTTGGACCTAAAGAACTAGCGTTAAACCAAGTCTCTGCTACATGCTGACATCTCAGTTGTTTAAATTTAAATGATACTGCAATTAACTCATGCCTTGTAGAAAGTTAAACAGTGTACCTTAGCATGGTTGAAGGTCGTCACCTAGCATGGAATCTAGAACACAGTAGGCATTCATTAAATTTTAAAGCTAGCTTAATTAGGGAAGACATAATAAAAGCAATGATACTTGACTTTGGATTTAATCATTGGGAAGGATTTGGATAAGTGACTTCAAGTTCTGGAACCTAGTAGAAATAAGAGCAAGAGCAAAAATTCCAAAGCGAGAAAACACGGGCATTTCTTGTTTAAAAAGCACGAAGACGTATAATTTGACGAGAATGAAGGTGAGGAATAGGTGAAAACTAATGTCAGAAATTAAGGCTAATGTCAGGTTGGAGCATTAGGCCAGTAACCAGTAAGAAAATTTAAGTCACTGAAATTTTCAGGAGACTGTTTGGCATGCAAATATATGCACATAAAAAGCATGCAGTTATAAATTATTTTATATAATACATTCAAATTCTTTTTGTGCACACAAGGTAATTCATTTTATTGAGAATTTACTTTTTCGCATTAAATATGGAAACAGAGAATTGCTATTTGTGGTTTTGATTTTCAATGCAAAATTTTACAAAACGAACACTTCCCAGGAAGCATATTAAAATCAATTCTAATTGGGACAAAATAAACAAAACCCTTCCAGCTACTTCTTTTTCTAGAGCAGTGATTATCAAACTTGGCTATACACATGAATTGCCTGAGGAGTTTTAAAAAAAATAACTACTATGTAAATTTCTGCAGGTTCTAGAACTTGAAGTCACTTATCCAAACTCTTCCCAACAATTAAGTCCAAAGTCAAGTAAATTGCTTTTGTTATGTCTTTCCTAATTAAACTAGCTTTAAAATTTAATAAATGCCTACTGTGTTCTAGATTTCATGCTAGGTCTTACCATCAAATATTTATGAATAAATGCATATTACGATGCAAGTTTGTTTGTTTTTACTTTTTCCTTCAACTCTATCCACCCACACAAATCTCTGCCCCTCTCTTTAATCATGTCACATCTAATATTTACTCTTTCCAATTTTTCTTCACGCTCAAGGAATCACAGAAACATTCAATTATATTAACACACAATAATTTTTATTGCAGCATATATTTTTGTAAAACATTATGTCACAGAACACACACTTTTGTTATTTTTTCTCACTTAACAATACCTCATCAAAATAGCACTTAAACCAAGTTACCTGCTATGGTGCCATGAGCTTCTTTTAAGGCTTGCATAATATTCATGGTGTGTATATAACTCAATTTTTAAACCATTCTTACACTAATAGACATTTGCTGTTTCTAATTTGAAGCACAGTAAAGTTTCAGGATACAAAATTAATGTACAAAAATTAGTAGCATTTTACACATCAATAACAACTTGTAAACTAAATTAGGAAGTAAATTCTATTTTAAAAAACCACAAAAATACTTAAAAATATATTTAACAAAGGAAATAAAAGATCTCTACAAAGAAAACTACAAATGTCTATCAAAGAAGTTGTAGACAACACAAACATATAAAAAAACTCATCCTTGTGTATTGAAAGAATGAATTATTGCCGGGCTCTGTGGCTCAGCCTGTAATCCCGCGCCTTGAGAGGCTGAGGTGGGTGGATTGCCTGAGCCCGCGGGTTCGAGACCCGCCTGGGCAACTTGGCGAGACCTCATCTCTACAATAAATCAAAAAATTAGCCGGGCATGGTAGCACGTGCCTGTAGTTCCAGCTACTTGGAAGGCTGAGGCAGAAGGATCGCTGGAGTCCAGCGGGTCGAGGCTGCGGTGGCTGGGAGCGGCCACTGTACCCCAATCTGGGTGACAGAGACTCCAACTCAAAAAAAAAAAAAAAAAAGAAAGAACGAATTATGCTTAAATTATTTTAAAATGACCATTGTTCCCAAAGCAATTTATAGCTTCAGTGCAATTCTTATCAAAATACCAATGTCATTTTTGCCAGAAGTAGAAACAACAAATCTAAAATGCATATGGAACCAAAAAAAGAGCCCAAATAGGCAAAGCAATCTTAACCAAAGAAAACAAAGCTGCGGACATTACCTTACCTAACTTCAAATTCTATTACAAGGTTATAGTAACCAAAACAACATGATACCAGTATAAACATCAATCAATGAAACAGAATAGAGAACCCAGAAATAAAGCCACATATGTAGAGTCAATTGATCCGCTACAAAGTGGACACAAACATACACTGAGGCAAGGGTACCCTATTCCATTAACGGTGCTGGGAAAACTGGGTAGCCATATGCAGAAATTGAAACTAGATTCCTGTCTCTTGGTACAAAAGTTAACTCATGATATATTAAAGACTTAAATGAAAGACCTCAAGCTATGAAAATCCTAGAAGAAAACAGAGGGGAAACTCTTCTGGATATTGGACTAGGCAAAGAATTCATGACTAAGGCCTCAAAAATACAAGCAACAAAAATCAACAGAATTGATTCAACTAAAAAGCTTTAGCACAGTAAATTTTTTTAAAAAATCAATGGAACAAACACACAACCTGCAGAATGGGACAAAAACTGCAAAATATGCATTTGACAGAGGACTAATATCCAGAATCTATAAGGATCTCAAACAACTCAACAACCATGACAACAACAAAAACAAACAAAAATCAGCGAGATACCATCTTACATCAGTCAGAGTGGCTACTATTAAAAAGTCAAAAAATAACAGGTGGTGGTGGGGCTGTGGAGAAAAGGGAGTGCTATAGCGCCATAACATTAAAATTCCCACTGTCGATAGAAATGTAAGTTAGCACAACCTCTGTAGAAAGTACGGAGTTTTCTCAAATAACTAAAAATAAAACTACCACCTGATCCAACAATCCCACTGCTGGGTATCTACCCAAAAGGAAATAAATTATTATATCAAACAGATATCGACACTCATATATTAACTGTGGTACTATTCACAATAGCAAAGATACGGTCAGCCCGAGTGTCCATCAATGAATGCTTAGATAAATAATATGATATGATATATATACACACAGACACACACAATAACATATTATGCAGCCATGAAAAATGAAACCATGTCTTTTGCAGCAAACTGGGTGAAACTGGAGACCTTTATCATTAGTGATATAACCCAGAAATGAAACAGAAAGTCAGATACTGCATGTTCTCACTCATAAGTGGGAGTTAAATAATGTGCACATATGTACATAAAGGTGGAATTATAGACATTGGAGACTCAGAAGGGTAGGAGCTTGGGAGTCTGGGAGGGCGGTGAGGAATGAGACATGATGTAATGAATACAATGTACACTATTTGATTTGTGACTACTCTAAAAGTCCAGTTATCACCACTGCATAATACACTCCTGTAACAAAATTGCACTTGTACCCTCTAAATCAAAAAAACAAAGATACAACAAATGCCTTGTACTAACATCTTTACCATTTTTTACTTTTTAACAAGATTTGTGGAATAGATGTTCAGAAGCAGGTTTATAGGTACTGTGGTTATTTAAATTAAATCAATGTTGCTAGTTTTTTCCAAAAGATCTAAGCAATTCACTTTTTCCTCAGCAGTTGTAAGAAAACCCTTCGCCTACCTTCACACCAGCAACATATATGTCTAGCTGTCTAACTGTGCATCCGTTAAGAGCCTTACAGGAAGGAAGTTCCATTCTCAAGTTTGAGGAAAGTATAAGAAATATATATTTCCAAGGATATTATCAGGGGACTCAAGGAGGTTGCCGCCAAGCTGGTTGCAACAGGAGAGAGTGCCACCACCTTTAGGCCTAAAGAAACTAGAAGAGAACAGGGCTCGATGGCTCAGCCTGTCATCCCAGCACTTTGGGAGGCTGAGGCGAGTGGATTGCCTGCAGCTCGTGGGTTTGAGACTATCCCGGGCAACTTGGCGAGCCCTTGTCTCTACAATAAATAAATAAATAATAAAAAAATAAAAAATAAACATTATCCAGGCGTGGAAGAGCCAGCCTGTAGTTCAGGCTACTTGGAAAGCTGAGTCGGAAGGCTCACCTGAGCCCAGTAGGTCAACTGGGGTGGCAGTGAGCATGCCAGTGCACTCCAGCCTGAGTGATGGAGTGAGACTCCAACTCAAAAAAAAAAAAAACAGTAAGAAACGGGGAAGTTCCTGTGACAAGCACCTGACCTTTGGTGGAGGGAGCCGGAAAATAAACACCCAACCCCACTTTCCACCTCTCAACAAACTAGTGCTGCTGTTTCTTACTAAAGAAACCCAACCAGAGCCCAGAGGAAAATGAACTCAAAGAAAGCCCCATCCAGATAAGGCTACCAGGGCACAGGGCATGCTGGAGAAAGGTAGAGAGAGAACCTAGAAGGGCAGACAGATGACATTCCACACAAGCATCTTCACATCATCTCAAGATGGTTGATTTTGAATCTTGATTAGTTCTTCCCTGACGGCTAGAGAATTTGAGCCTCCTGGCTTTTTTAGAGTTGTCCTTCTGAGAATTGTCTCCTCACATTCTTTGATCATTTTTAATTGGGAACTTGAAGTGTTTTTATTTTTGTTTCCCATCTTGTAAGAGCTCTTCGTGCATCTTCTGTTATTTCTCCTTTCTAAATCTTCTGATGCTCGTTTGATTTAGGCTATATATTCCTCTGCATACCAAGATTTTTTTTAAAATATGAAATTCAAATATATGTAATTTTGTTTAATAGCTTCTGGAGTTTTAATTTGGAGAAAGAAAATGTCTTTTAGCCATAGATAGTATCTTTCAGCACTTTCTTTTTTAGCAATTAAGACTTTAATTTAATTCATCCAGATTTTATCTTTATATGTGGTATAACCAAGTGTGTACTCTTATTCTTTCAGCAGGCTGCATTAGCATCACTTAATAGATAAAACATTCCAATATGACTAAGATCAGAAAGATCTAACTTCTACCTTGGTTTTATAATGTGATTCTAACATCTGAAATGGAATTCATCCATCAGTGGCTCTTTCTCACTTTTATTAAATATTTTAAAACATTTTTTATTCATTATAAAATGTAAGGTTATTTTTCCAATAAAAATCCATTAAGAGTCTAATTAAAATTGTATTATTTCATATATTAATTTTGAATGGCTAATGTTTTAATGAAAATAAAACCTTCCATTAAGGAACATAGGATGCTCTTACATTTGCTCAAATACTATTTCATACTTATCAATTTAATTTAGTAGTTTTCTTCATAAAGGCTTTGAGTGTTTTCTGTCAAATATCTGCTTAACATTTTCTATTTCCATTTTTAGTAAATTTATAGCTATAATTGAATAAAGCTCATTTGATTCCTAGCCAAATTTACCAAATTAAGTAATTATAGTAGCTTTATCCTAATCTCTTGAGTTTGCTAACTACACAAACATACTATCATGAAGAGATCATCTGTGGACCACTTTGTCATTTTTTGTTAGTGATATTTCACAGATGTGAATGTATAGAGAATAACATTATGAGTATTATCGCCTAGCCCAGCCAAATCAAGAAAGTACTGCAAATGTGACTGTATTACCACGGGCCCTTCTCGCTGATGGCATCGCACTCCCTCTCCACAGAGAACAGGTCTTCTGTGTTGGAAACTTGCCATTCTGATGAATATACCATTGCTAAAATATACATTGAATCATTTTGCACAACGTAAACAATATCACACTGTACTTATCCGTCTGTGATTCTTCTTCATTCAACATTGTGTTTTCTTTTTTAATTAATTAATTATTTTAATTATAAAGATGTGGGATACAATTCAGGGTTAGGTATACAAACATTGATTATGCAGGTACCCTTGTGGATGAGGTATGCCCCGCACTCCCCCAGCAGTTTCCCTCAACTGCCAATCCCACCCCCCCACTCCCCTAACAGTTTCCCATTACTGCCAAACGCTTTCTTATAGTATTATAATTGTTCAAAGTCCGCTTATGAGGGAGAACATATGGTGCACTGTTCTTTGTTTCTGTGATAGATCACTGAGTATGATCGACTCTAAATCCATCCAAGTTGCTATGAAGTCCATATATATTAGTCCTTCTTTATGGTTGCATAATATTCCATTGTGTATATGTACCGCATTTTCTTTATCCAGTCCAGTTTCAATGGGCAACATGGCTGGCTCCATGTTTTTGCTCGATATATGGGCAGCCAACAGACACCTCCTTGTGTTTTCTAAAATGTATCCTTTTTCATTCAACGTTAGTTTTTTGAGATTTATTCATGATGATACATGTAATCTTTATTTATTTCTATTAAGTGATTTACTATTCCAGTGAAGGAACACACTGTTGTATAATAGTCCACATTCCTGTTTTTAGTGTCTCAGAGTGATTTTTTTTCTGATGTAAAATCTGCCGCTGTAAGATCTCTTTATGGTACATGAGCCAGGATATGTCTCTAAAAGTGGAACTCCTTGCCTAAGTTTTATTTTTGTCTTCAACTTGAAGGGATACTGACAAAGTGCTCTCTGAAGTATTCTGTGCCATTTTATACTTCCATCGGTATTTCTCATTTCTCCCCTCTCTAGCCAACACTTATATACATATATTTAATTTTTCCCTATGATGTATGTAAAATAGCATCTCACTAAATTTTTTGATTTTCACTTTCAATTTCTTGTCTGGATA
>CAUYQG010151488.1:0-32098 GCA_963574415.1 Tarsius wallacei | reverse complement strand
TAACGCATTCAGCAATTCTGTCTCCTCCGGATCCCCAATGGACCTCAGCAGCCTTTGCCTTCACTGCTGACTAATCCCCACACTGCCTGGTCTCCTCTCCTACGCTCTTTTACTCACCTTTCCTTTTCACTTTTTTTTTTTGAGTTGGAGTCTCACTCCGTCGCCCAGACAGGAGTGCAGTGGCCGCTCCCAGCCACCGCAGCCTCGACCTGCTGGGCTCCGGTGATCCTTCCGCCTCAGCTTCCAAGTAGCTGGAACTATAGGCGCGTGCTACCACCCCGGCTAATTTTTAGATTTATTGTAGAGATGAGGTCTCGCCAAGTTGCCCAGGCGGGTCTCGAACCCCGGGGCTCAGGCAATCCACTCACCTCAGCCTCCCCAAGTGAAGGATTACAGGCTGAGCCACCGAGCCCGACTTCCAATCCCTTTCTTATAGTAATTATGGTAAATGTTCAGGGTCCACTTATGAGTGAGAATATATGATACTCTATTCTTTGTTTCTGTGATAAATCACTGTATACTCTATTCTTTGTTTCTGTGATAAATCACTGAGTGTTTTATACTCTAAATCCATCCAAGTTGCCGTGAAGTCCATATGTTTGTCCGTCTTTATGGCTGTGTATCATTCCATTGTGTATATGCACCATATTTTTTTACCCAGTCCAGTTTCAATGGGCAACACCGTTGGTTCCCTGTTTTTGCTATTGTGAATAGTGCTTCTATAAACATGTTGTGCAAGTATCTTTTCTGTAGAATGATTTGAGTTCCTCTGGGTATGTTCCCAGTAGGAAGATTGCTGGGTCATATGGATAGTCAATTTCTAGTTCTTTTAGAAATCAAAAGTTTTTAAACTCATCTATTTTGATGCTTTTTAGTACTTCTGTCATTTTTTGTCTTACCTTTTCCACATTAGTAAAATGTTTACCTCTGAGGACTTTTTTCATCCGAAGAAACAAAAAGAAGTTGGGGAGAGATCAGGTAAATAGGAAGAGTGGTGCACAGGGGTCTTGCTGCTTTTGGTCAAAAACTGCTGAACACTCAGTGTGTGGTGTAGGTAGGTCCACTCGTAAATCACCCATCATGAAATGGGCAAAGGTGTTAAAAGAATATACCCCACCCAGCCAAAAAAAAAAATTCACTGAAGCTGAACGTGGCCTTTCATAACAACACTAGCTGGTACGCTGATGCCGATGGGTTCTTAGAACAATTATCTAGTGGAGGAAACCCGTACTATAAGAGACCCACCCTCCAAAAAATAATTCCAGGTTTTTGGGTCTCCCTTACACTTTGCTGGCAACATAGGAATACAATTTAAAGTAAGATTTAACAGCCACTTCCAAACGTTTTGGTCTTTTACTTTTAATATGATGCATATAAACTCCATTCATTCATTTATTCCATTATTCACAAAGAAATTATTACCCATGCATTCAACTCTAGGCACTGAACTAGTTCCTTGAATACAGGGATTCGAGACAGACTTCCTGTTCTTAAAAAAGTTGCAGTCCAGCTCCTAGGTAAAGGTTTTTAAAATGGTGTGTCATGACTCATCATTTAAAAAAATAGAAAATAACAGAATTATTTATATGTAATATGTATAAGTATTATCAGCTTGTATATTTTTATAAACGTGTGTTTGTGTGTGAGCATTTTGTGTGTACATAGTTATGATATAAACTGTGCTTCTTAACAGCATGGCCAAAAATATTTGAAAATGACTGAATTAAAACCTAGTCATTCAATTATTTAGGCCCTTCTCAAACCTTTTACTTATCATCATTATATTTCAGAAACTTGAAGGAAAGGTTCAGCCTAAATTCTAGTAATTTATTTGGTAGCTACTTGATGTGACCAATTATCTTTCTGATTAATGTAGCAGTGTCTTTTTATAATTACTAGTGTCCATTCTTGATTGACATCAACTTTCTATGGATTTATTTGAAAAGTCATTTAAATAATATGTTTGAGTTTGCAGTAAAAAACATTTTTTTGGTTGACCAAAATTTTGGGTTTTTCATCAATTTCTTTTCTTTTTAGAAACAAACTCCAAGCCTTGCTTATGAGCAGCTATCACATGGCAATAATTCTTTTTTCTCTAATTTTATAAACGTAGATTTGTTTTGTCAATGTTGAGGTAAAATGGCATTAAATAGTATTATTAAACCCTAAGCTAAGCAATAGCCCTACCATCGGGCTTTATGCTTTGTGGTTGTAGCATTTTATGGATTTATGCCTCATGCTGTCAACATATAAAAGACCAACTGGAAAATGCTGTATTATCTGAAGACCACAAGGTTTTGGATATGTACATGACCCAACATTAGGGACTCTGGGATGGAAATTTCATGTGTGTGAAACAATTTTGTTAGTGTCTCTTGCTTCCTATAATCTCTTTCTCTTTACCTCCCAAATTTGTGCAGGCATGTAACGGTATGGAATGGTTTCTAGTGTTTTCTCTGAACTAACCTCTGTGGAAAATATGGAAAGAAGTAACCAGAGGAAACAATTTGTTCTCTGTGGGTTTAAGAAAAGAGAATGTTATAACCCTTATATGAAGTTCAGGACTTGCCACAAAGAATGCCTGTGTAGGTAGCATTCATATATTCATTCTTAGCCTAATTTCTTTCTCGTCTAAACTTATTGATAGCTATCTGGAAAAATAATTATTTGAAGCAGTTATTAGTGTTTGGAATGCAAAAAAATCATGTCAGTTCAGTTTGAAATATAATGAACTTTTATTTCCCCCATCAATTCATTCATTTATTCATCCATTGTTTTAAACACAGCTAAAAGAAATACAAAGTTTCGAAAGACTGAAAGAGAATAATATCACTCTTTTATGCTTAGTTAAATATTTCACAAAGTTTTCTAAGTAGTCACTTATATAAGCATTTATCCTAGGTAATATCTCATACCTATCAATTGATATGATAGATGAATCCATATAGCATCTTTCAAAAGCAGACTATCAGAAAGTGCCCGAAAACATTAAAATGTTGATATTGATGTGATATTAGTATTGACTGATGTTGATATTGATGATACAGATATGATACTACATTGTGAATGTAAATCATTTATTAATAAATTAAGTTAATAGAGAAAGAAGAGGTGAAAACTCATTTACTTCATATCTTAAACACTATTTTTTAGGACTTGCTGAAACTAATTTTTATTCTCACTTGCTTCTGAGGAAAGTATATTTATAATGCAGCATCCACTGCTATTCCTAAATATTGGTTTAGGTCAGGAGAAATTTTTCTATTGGTCTTTGTAGTCTTAGGCATCCAGAAGAATTGTCCCCACTTAGGCCAACACATTATACACTGTCAGCCATGTTAGACCCAGTGGTGTCACAGTTGGATCCTTATTTGGGCCTTACTCAGGCAAACAGTCCTATGATATGATTTAGCTCTTGAAAATCTCAACATTGTTTCTGTTTGTCTACATATAACCCATACCCTGGGTCAAGTCAGCATCAGTATTCTTGTGTATATTTCTGTCACGCATGATGTAAGATATGTGACAGAAATTAATTCGGGGTGTTGGACTAATCAATGCACTAGTGTTTTAAGCATCAGGAGTCCCATTCCTCTTTAAAATGACACTTTAAATAAGAGCTTAAATCTCTTCTTGCTTGACCACAAGATTTTCAGTCATTGGTCAAATTCTCTTCCTCAAAGATTTCTGGGAGTTCCTGAATAATGTTTCTTTGTTTTACAAATCAATCTGTAGCCATGATATTCCCACAGTTCACCACCTGTCTTATTAAATCCTGGTAATCCAGCAAAGATGTTTCAAAGGATAATCTTATTGCCCACCAATGGGAGTGCCTTTGATCTTATCTTCACTACCCAAAATTCATCCTTGCTTTCTCAATCCTCTCTAAAACTGAACAAGAGGGAGAAAAACAAAACTGTTTACTGCTTACTTCCAAATATAAGCCCATTTTCCAGTCAACATAATAATAAGTTGCAGAGATATAACAGGACTCTTTATGAAAATAATATTTTACATTTTTTGCTTAGAAATTTAGCTCACTATAGGAGGGGGACCCCCACACACAAAAAAAGCAAAAACAAAACAGAATTATCGTTTGGATAGAAGGCCTTTATAGTACATTTGGAATTTGCTCCTCTGGATTAGTCAACCACAATTTTTCTCTGGAAATTCTGAGAAGGTTGTGTCATGATTTGCACAAGAAACATCCTGAGTTGTGGTAAATAGGTGACTGGTTTTTCTACCATGACAATGCTCCTGCCCCCACCACTCCACTCAGAGTGTTCAGTAGTGTTTGACCAAAAACAGCACGACCCACCAGATTTCACCCCGAGTGACTTTTTATTTGTTTCCCTAGATGAAAAAAGTCCTCAAAGGGAAATATTTTGTCAATGTGGAAGAGGTGAAACAAAAAATGTCAGAAATTCTGAAAGGCATCAAAATCGACAAGTTCAAAAATTGTTATGAGCAGTGGAAAAAGCGTCTTGGTAGGTGTATTGCCTTAATGGAGAGTACTTTGAAGTTTAAACATGTAAGAATAAATATATAATTTTTTATAAATAAGTAAATAATTTGGGGGGTTTATATATATAAATAAATAAATAAAAATAAATAATTTATTTATTAAAAAATTTTTATACATAAATTTCAAGTTTTTTGGTCCCCCCTTGTAGTTAAGATTGCCAGATTTAGCAAATAAAAATGCTTGAACTTATATAAAAATATTCATTGTTTATCTGAAATTCAAATTTAATTCATTCTGTATTATTTTTATTTTTGGCAACTCTAACTACAATTCAGAGTCTTCCTACCAGTACTGAGTACACACATACACACACACATACGCACACACTTGAATAAGCCAAAATAACCAAATTAAGAATAAACCTAGCTAAGGAAGCCAAAATTTCACCTAAAGAAATAGAGAAGGACGATGACCACTTGTATACCTAATCCTGAATTGTACCCCACATCTTTAAAATAAATAATAATAATAGTAATAAAAGAAACAGAGAAATTGTTTAATTCTTAAAATTAGCAGTTTCACATCATGGTTTAGCTATTAATGCTTCTAGCATATTGGAGTTAAGTGTCAGAGCATGCTGCAAATGGTTGTTTTCCCTTTCTAATTGTTTGTTGCAGTGCTTAGGAGAAACTTACCTTCAAGGCAGTGCCCTGACCTTGGGAAAGCTTCTTTTGTTTCAAAGTTGTTTCTCCTTTTCAGGAGTCTAAAGGAGTGAGAAAGGATAATTCTCTATCGATACCCTATTTTATCTCCAAAAAATAAATAAATAAATATCTGCAGTATCTTCAGCACTGTCTAAATGAGAAGAGAGTAGGGTGGGAAAAATAAGGTTTGACCCCAAATAAAAATATGTTTAGTTGAAATATAACTTAATATAATTGCAACAAATTAAGGGACTCCAAAATACTAAAGTTCTGAGAGTTCTTTTTTTTTTTTTTTTTAGAATTATTTGTATTTAATGATGTCGGGGGAAAAATAGATCACTTCCTGAGGTTTAGCTGCAAAACATTCCGCCATAGTGATATTTGGTATATTTGTATTCATTCTACATTAAGAAAACAGGGAATCTTAGCACTGCCTTGGATTACAAATATCTGTGAACTCAGTTTTTGTAAGCTGTTGACTGTCAGATTTATATCAGTGTTGAAATGCTTTAGCTATTGAACTCATTTAAATCTCTCTTAGCATCTCCTCACCCCAAGATAAAAAATATTCGCAATATTGTGTTACAGAATGTTTTTGCATGTTTTCATTGTACTTAGCTTACCTAATTCGTGCTTTGCTAATGCAACCTTTTGCTCGACTAACAACTGAAGCATTAGCTCTATTATCTATTGCCTCCAAAAATTGTAACAGGATCTGAACCTTTTGACCCCATCTTAGCAAAATAGTAATTAATGTCAGATACATTTTGATAACACTATTAAAATTGTTTTAAACGCTGGTACAGCTAATTAGAGAGAACAGATCCCTATATTACTTTACCAAGCAGAGTCCCAGAGTGAATATTATCTTTCTGATTAAACAGAATGAAATATCCAACACTTTAGGAAAATAATCGAGTCAACCATACTTTGGTATAGGATGTGTTTATACAGGAAATATACTTAAAACAGCAATTCGTTCTCCTCTGTCATTCAGAGAGTGAAATGACACTTTGACCCACCACATTCTTTACATGATGATGGCACGGTTTGTGTTTTGAGAAGTTATGAAACTTGGCTAAGGTCATTGTTGGGTCCTGCAATCTTGTACAAGATTAATTTTTCCAATATATTTTGTGGATGTAGGAAGGATCAGAGGAAGCGTGTAGGTCATGCTCATGTCTGATGAAATTTTCCTTTGACACCTGCTGCCCGCCCCACATTTATTTATTTATTTTTACAAGGACACTTATTTTTTTAATTTTAAAGCTTGATGTGCCAGAAATATTTTGTCTGTTGCATTATTTACTTATGAATAAATAAAACTCACAAACCTCTACATTATTTCCAGATTCGGTAAATACTAAACTAAGACTGGGAAATTAAGACATTTTGCATTCAAACATTTTTTTCAACATTTCACATTAATTAAAGCCTAGGATGCATTTGGCAGCACTATGAAAGTAATTTTAAATCCAAGACTTTAGACTGTCAACACTTGGTCAAAATATTCTCCAGTCTTTAATAAATTTCATTATTAGTTTGCACAATATTATTGGATTTTCTTCTCTTTAAAGTGAATGTGGCAGCCAGGGTTTTTCAAAATTTCTTCTTCTGACTGCAAGCAATAACTGGATAAAAATCAAGTTAATTTTAGTTTGAAATTTTTAGATTGTTATTTTGAATAAATTTTTAAAAAATGATCAAAACAGGAGATGAATAAGTGAGTATAGTGAGTTTTACATTTCAAATATTAGTAAGGAAGAATTCTGATTTTTACATTAGAAAAGGAATTGGTGATGTCTGAACTCTACTTCAACACTCTGTCGGTTCATCCATGTTCCCAAGGAGGATCCACTTTGTTAGAGTGGTAGATGCTCTCACACACTGTAGTGATTTCCATTTTGTCTTCAAACATGTTACTCCCTTCACCCAACATTTCTTATCTAACGCTCCAAACCCTATACCACCTTCAAGGAAAATCTCCACCATGGGGACACTTCTGACCATTCAAGAACATGTCAGCCTCTCATTTCTTAGTAATTTCCTCCTAGTCAATAAAACACTTAGTCATTCATTTTTGTCTGATTACTTAATTGTATTCCTTGCAAATACTCCATACAGTTTAAGTTTATATATGTGTGTGAGGGTGTGTGTGTATTCCTAACACCAGAACCTTTACTAGACATAATTAATACTAATTGATCACTTATTATGTGACTGATGTATTCTAAATCCTTTAATTCTAAAAACAATCCAAAAGGTAAGTACTGCCAGCTTTCTTTTTTTCACAGAAAAACAATCTTAGCTTTAGAGAGGTTGAATAATTTTCCAAAGGATGGCTTTTCTGCACTGAATCCAAACCCTTAATCCTATGTCATATGGTTTCACAATAAGGGTTGATATTCCAAAGGCAACCATTAGTATGGGTTGAGGTGAGTAGAGAAATGATTCCAGAAGCTTTCTTATTTACCTAGAGGAAATGAGCTTCAAGAAATTGATCTGTGCAAGTTCTCTGTAACCCACTCATATAGACTGATGAAGTTGAAAACTCATAGTTTCTCTCTCTCTCTCTCTCTCTCTCTCTCTCTCTCTCACACACACACACACACACACACACACACACACAGCCCTATATATTGGATTGAGTAGGCAGAGAAGAACATTTCATCAATGTCCCATCTCGATGAAGGAAAGAATCAGCGTGTTTTCCAACTAGGCTTCCAGCTTTAGGCTGAAGACAAACAGAGACTACGTCCTCCTCTCATCTTTCCCTTAGAAACTGAGCATGTTTTTTTTTACCATTTGTTTTCTCCCAAGTTTGTGGTGGATTTATTTATCATTAGCTAGTTATCCCAAAATCTGCTAAATGTAGGGGCTCAAACTGACTGCTGAAAGAGTTTTCTTTATACAAGTTCATGTCTTGTGAGAAGTCCAAGAGTCAAATTTTTTGTTTTTGCTATCTTAGGACTTGTAATTTAACAAAATGTCATGCTTGCTCTTTTCGTACATATCCTAAGGAGATATTGTCACAAAGAAATCTTCAAAAAACTCTTACATTGATTTATAAATGCAAGGACTGTCCAGTGATAAAGGTGAGGTTATTGCTTAAGTACTTTACCCTGGTCTGAGACTTAATACTGCTTTGGATAGGATGATGGCAGAAAACCTAAGAAACTGTTGGCCATAAAACTATAAAGACTTTAAATCTGTTCTGGAAACAACCCTTGCCATTGTTTAATTCCAAGTTCCTTACTAAGACCTCAGTGATGGAAATGGTTGTTGAAATATCTCTCTTAGGATTTTGAAAAATAATAGAGATGGCCACTTTTCTAAGATAGTCATGATTTCTCTCTTACAATGAAGCAATGGGAGAGTTTAGAGAACTTTTCCATTCCCTTACAGTGTCATACATTCACAATTCAGCAAGCTATGGAGTAAAGAGCAAGCAAAAAATTCTCTTCTTGTAGACTTTACATTTAGTAATAATTGATGATAAACAAGTAAACATGGCACATGTTGTAAGAGTTAGAAAGTAATCGGAAGAGGGTACGAGTTTAGAAAGATTTGTTGTGTGAGGTGTTTCTGAAGAGGCAATTTTTAAGCTATGACCTGGATGAAGAGAGGAGGTTCTACTGATATTGTGGGGGAAAAGAAACAGCAATTGTGAAGGGTCTGAGGCAGGATCTTGTCTGGACTATTCAAAAAGCAGCCAGAAACAAGTGTGTCTAGAGTTAGGAAGAGAGTGTGGTAGGAGATGATGTCAGGAGTAGGGGAGGAGGTTAGGTATGTAAGTTTTTAATGGTCATGATAAAAATTTCAAACTTAATTTTTAGTGAGAAGAAAGTCCTTAGAGAAATATGAATAAAGGAATGGTGAGATTTAGATTTTGAAAAAATTATTCTGGCAATTTTTTGGAAAGCAATTTTTTTCTTTTTTCTCTTTCTTTTCTTTTTTTTCTTTCTTTATTCTTTTTTTGTTTGTTTGTTTGTTTTTGAGTCAGGGTCTTACTCTGTCATCCAGGTTGGAGTGCAGTGGAAGTGGCATAATCACGGCTCACTGCAGTCTCAGCCAAATGTGCTCAGGCAATCCTTCTGCCTCTGTCTCCCGAGTAGCTGAGAGTGCAGATGTGTGCCATCATGCCCTGCTAATTTTTTGATTTTTTTTAGCAAGACAAGGCTTTGCTATGTTGCCCAGACTGGTCTTAAACTCCTGGGCTTAAGCAGTCCTCCTGTCTTTGCCTCCCAAAGTGCTAGAATTACAGGCATAAGCCACCACACTCAGACTGAAAACAATTTCTACTGGAGGCTATAGCAGTTGCCTTTGAGGAAAGTCTCTTGATCTGGGGTAGTCATAGAAAGAGTGACCAATTGTTGAATTCTGCATGTATTAAAAATACCTATCCAAAGAAAAAGGTGCCTACAGTCTTTAACTAAAACTGGTCAAGGCATTAGACTTCTTAGGAGATAGAACTGAGTTTGGATGCTACAGTTTGTATTAAGATATCTCCCACAGGGCATAAGTCAGCACTGAAGCTCACTAGTAGAATGCATCTTCTTCATAGATTTAAAAAAGTGAACTATCTATTATTGTTAGAAATGTATACAGGAAAGGGCTCGAGCCTTGAAGATGAGGTGGAGTTATATTTATTGGTGGTGTTTCTTTGACCAAGCAGATGCAATGAATGAATCATCTTGCCTTACCCTCCTTCCCAATTTAAAGGTGGAGGTAGAAGGAAAATAAAGAAAGAGAGAAATGGGTGGGTGGGAGGTGGGGTAAAAGAAGATCAAATCATCTGGCCATGGAAACCAGTTGTGTGAAACAGGAGTCATTGTCTTCTCACAGAGCAATAAGCTCTCACCTTTTCCAGAAGCCATGGTTTTCACCGTGAAGAACATTCTCCAACTCTTGCCTGCTTGGTTTTTACACAATATTCCCTCTGAATCATTGTCCAGGAAGAACAGGAACCATATAAGTTTCACAGGCTGATTTGCAAAAGAAATCGAAAAGTAAAAGAGCAACTTATTCCACACAGGGAGTGCTAGGGTGGAGAAGATATGCCTTGTCAGGATAAGTCAGAAATGTGGCATCTTCTCAGGAAACCTTAGCAAGGTGAGTAGAGAAGTTGGCAATCCAGCCCTTGGGGACAGAACCTTGTGGATGAGTAAGTTTGTTGGGGAGAAAGTGTAAGATCCATCCTAGAGTGAAACAGGAGTCATTGTCAAACATATGGTAGAGGATAAAGATTTTAATAAGAGTTTTTAGAAATCAAATTAGAAATACCAACCCTACCACACATCTTAATATAAATGTATGAGGGAGATAAAAACATTATTTAAATGTCCTAGCTGAACCATAGTTATTTAAATGAGCTATAGTTGATTGTTGCTATTTGCAGCACTTATGTTCTATAAAGAGTTGTGAACACTGAATTAGCATATGCTGAGTCATCACTCCTAGAGGAACTATCTGGTCACAATATTTTCACTCACTAGTCAATACACAGCCTTGTTTTATTTGTATTTCTATTAAAATCATCATAATTTCTGATATAGTTGTTTACTCATTACCACTGAACTCACAGCCAACAGCACTATAACTCATGCTCGAATGAAGCTCATTGAACACACATGTTTGTCCATTAGGTACACACCTGCTTCTTGCATTTAGGAAGACTAGACAGAGCTCAGTGCCATGTGTGTGGCCATTTTAAACAGGAAACTACCAATGAGAAGCACAAGCATACAGAATATATGACACTAAGTAGATCACAAAAAGGCACTTCTTTACAGTATGAGAGTTGAAACAAGAAGAGTGTCTATTGTCTTATTTGACCTCATCTATGAATGCACAAGTTAGGCAATAGTGACTTAATCTTTTTGCCACTCTTCTTATATCTCCCAATGATCACCAAAACACTGTGAGTGTTGATTTTGGGGGGTTACAACCAAATTACCGTGGTAGGTGAATTTGCAGATATAGAATTAGTGAATAGCTAGCATCAACATTCTGGGTGTGGATGATAGTGAGTCCCAAATCTATGAGCAAAACACATTCTACTTAACTCCGCCCCTCCTGAAACTTGCATGCGAATAGAAAATCCAAGTTCTGTGAAACTTCACTGCAACTGTTGGATATTCTCTTTTAAATACTAAACAGTTTGGAGTGTCAATCTGGTTTGTCATTTAGTCTCTGTGTTTATAGTACTACCAGTCATACATGTCTAAAATGTTCACGGTAGCCTCTATCACACGAAGTTGCTGTGTGAGTTGAATGTAGCATGCAATATTCTTATCTAGCACAATTTGGAACACCTAGTACATTTCCATAAGGGCCATTCCTTTTCACTAAGCCTATTTTTACCCCCAATTTTGTTGTAGCTCCATAATCCCTCTAGCTTCCTGTTTTCCTTTCACTTTCAAAAAATTCTGAATGAAATAAAAGACAATTTTTTAGTATCACTACCTTAAGATTATTCATTATTATATGAATACCTTATTTCTACTGTACATGTAATTTTTCATGTCTGTTTCTCTTTCTATTTACCTAATAAATTCTTTTGAAATATAGTAGAGAATAATCATAAATTTAAAAATAAGCAAACAAATGTACTACTTATTATATTTATTGTTCAGGTGTTGGTAGAATTGACTTTCAATGTAAGATGAATAAAGTCTAGCAATTTCCTTTTAAAATATGTAGATTACAAGTTAGAAGTGAGCCTGTGGATAGACAATGTTCATTTAAGAAGTCATAGATTGTAGTGACTAACAACACAACAATAATCTTAAGCCAGAACTCAAAAACAGATGTTTGCTTTTTTAATGAATGTATATGAAGCATTCAGAGTTTATAAGGGACAGTGGACTTATTGTTCTAACATGGCCAAAGTGAATTATTTTTCTACATGTAAAAATCTTGATGACATGAGGGGACTACCATTAAATGGAAATTTTAATAATGCTCTATAATTGTAATGAAATCATTCATTCCTTTTGAGCATTCATCATTTGTTGAGGATTCTACTGAAACTGGGATACTTCTTTCTCATAACAATTTTGTGAAAGTGGAAGCAATTTCTATCTCTATTTTAGATAAGGAAGTGAACTTTTAAAAAAATTATATAAATATACCAAGGTTACAGAGCTCATAAGTCACGGGTCTGTGACCGAAACTCAGGTCTGTCTCAAAACTTTCACTCATCTTCAGTGACTGCTTAGATTAATACTAAATGCTATGAAATATTTTACTCAGATTCCTAGGTTTGTATACAGCCTGCTAAAGATCAAGATCCTACACTTTCTAAAGAGGAGTTTCAAAATTCTATTTAAAAATTCTTATTAAACAGTCAGATCTGCTTCACATGTAGGATTCTCTCACCTGGGAAGGGGAAACTAAAAAATGGCAGTCCCAACCCTCCAGAGGATAATCACTATTGTGGGACTAGTAGTCATTGACATGGAGGTTTGGTTAGAAAGATGCAACCTGAAATTTAGATGATAAAACAAGATTCAGACAGAAAAATTTTTTAAAAAAATTATTAAAACCAGAAACATACCTTATATGAATAGAGTAAAGCACTGTTTCTTTCTTTCAGGTTTTCCATTCTGATCTAAAAAATATAGGGTTTGTGTTGGAAAATGTTTTTATCTCAGCCATTTTGGTTTCAGAGATAGGTGTATCACATTAAAACTCATCTCTATCCTGAATTGTTTCTTTTCCCACCAACATCAGTTTTCAATAAATAAAAAATAACAGAGTGCCTGTGTGAGAACACAAAAAGCAAGGAGATAAAGCCCTAAGATTTCTTTTTTTCCATAAAGAGGCTTATACAATGATTGGAGCAGACATCAGGAAATTAGTCCAAATGGTGGTGTTAAATCCATTAGCCAACCTACTCTCTCCAGTGAAAAATGACATAACTTTTAACAGTTTGGGTGAAAAAATTAAATATGTGGCTAGGCTTTTTAATTCCTTTGTGGGTTACTCCCCTAGTAAGTATTTGTTAAAGTTTCACCATATGTACTTCCTTGGCTCACACTTCAGATCACGTGTAAAATTTATTTAACAGACATATTCTCAAAACAGGTTAAGCTGTGAGAGGTCTTTTTCCATTTCCTTGGTAGGTTTTTTTTGTACCTTTTTATTTATTCAGAAGTTAGGTTATCTGTAAGAAAGACAGAGAGAGAGAGAGAGAGAGAGAGAGAGAGAGAGAGTGTGTGTGTGTGTGTGTGTGTGTGTGTGTGTGTGTATAAATGAGTTTTGCTGTAGATTTTAGGATTATGTGAAAAAGATAATTATTTAATCTTTTGTTACTTTGAATTGAAACGCTTTCCTGAAGTTAAACAAAATACAATATATCAAATAAAAAAGAAAGTATGTAGAAGAGACAAACAAGCATAACTTGTTTTGTTGGGCTTCACTTTATTGTACTTTGCAGATATTGTGGTTTTTATAATTTTTACAATTTTAAGGTGGCAGCCCAGCTTAGAGCAAGTCTGTTGGTGCTATTATTCCAACAGCATGTGCTTATTTTGTGTGTTTGTGACCCATTTTGGAAATCTCACAATATTTCAAACTTTTTCATTATTATTATATTTGTTAAGGCGATCTTCAATCAGTGATCTTTGATGTTATTATTGTAATTGTTGTGGGACACCATTAACTGCACCCACGAAAGACAAGAAGCAGAATCAATGTATTGTGTGTTTTCAGACTGCTCTGCCGTCTGTCCATTCCCGTCTCTCTTCCTTTCCATGGGCCTCCCTGTTTCCTGAGACACAATGACACTGGAGTTAGGCCAATTAATAATCTTACAATGGCTTCTAAGTATTCAAGTGAAAGGAAGAGTCACACATCTCTCACTTCAAATCAAAAGCTAAAAAGATTAAGTTTAGTGAGGAAAGACCTATCCAAAGCCAAGAACGAAAACTATGTCTTTTGTTCCCATCAGTCAAGTTGTGAATGCAAATAAAAAGTTCTAGAAGGAAGTTAAAAATGCACTCTAGTGAACACATGGACGATAAGAAATCAGAACAGCCTATTGTTGATACAGGGAAAGTTTTAGTGGCCTGAAGAGAAGACCAACCAACCACAACATCCCCTTCAGCCAAAACCTAATCCAGAGCAAGGCCCCAACTCTTGCATTCTATGAAGGCTGAGAAAGATGAGGAAGCTGCAGAATAAAAGTTTAAAGCTAACAGAGGCTGGTTCATGAGGATTAAGGGAAAAAAACCTGTCCTCACAACATAGAAGTGCAAGGTGAAGCAGCAAGTTCTGATGGAGGAGCTGCAGCAAGTTCTTCAGAAGATCTAGCTAAGATCAGTGATGGAGGTAGCTACACTGAACAGATTTTCTCTCTCTCTCTTTTTTAGCAGAGCCTCTTGATTTTTTTGTTTTAGATGTTATTATTATGTTATTTAAGTCTGCCACACGTATATCTAATTTGATAAAGATTAACATTAAAAAGATCACAAACATACTATGAGTTATGGGAACTAGAACAGTATTAGATGTATGACATTCAAGCCATACTCAAAAAAGTGGACTCCGGAAAGGTCAACATATGGACTGTATTTGGTCTTGGGTACCATTTGTTAAGTGCCATGAGGAGTAGACAATATCCACAGGAGGAAAACTGGGAGATAGTCACTTCCTGGCAGCTCAGCCTAATGGACACCGTAGTCCTCATTTACCTTGTCCTCTCTGCACAATTTGACACTGTTTCCCATTCCTCCCACCCTCCTCTTCCTCTTCCTCTTCCTCCTTCATTTTATTTTTTCTTTTAGGATTAGGGGTACAAAGTCATGTTTGTTACATGGACATACTGTGTACTGGTGGGGATAGGGTCTCAGACGGTCCATCCCTCAGACAGTGAACATTGTATCAAGTAGACAATTTCTAAACCTTAACCCCCCTCACTTCCCCACTTATTGGTGTCCTCCATGCCTATTATTTTCATCTCTGTGGCCATTTAGCTTCCACATACAAGTGCAAACATGCTGTGTTTGGTTTCTGTTTCAAATTTAGTTCACTTAGGATGATGTTCTGCAGCTCCATCCGTGTTGCTACAAAGAACGTGATTTCTTTCTTTTTTATGACTGCATAGTGTTTCATGGTGTCTATATACCACCTTTTCTTTATCTGGTCAATTATTGGTGAGTGAGTGTTTAGGTTGGTTCCATGATTTTGCTGTTGTAAATAGTGCTGCAATGAACATACAAGTGTAGCTTCCTTTTTTACGTACATTTTTCTTTTCTTTTTGGTCAATACCCAGTATAGGGATTGCTGGGTCAAATGGTAATTTGATTTTTAGTTCTTTGTGAAATCTCTATATGGTTTTCCATAGAGGTTGAACTAGTTTGCTATCCCACCAACAGTGAATTAGTATTATCTTTTCTCTGCAACCATGCCAACATGTTGTTCTTTGACTTTTTAATAACAGCCATTCTGACTGGTGTAAGATATATCTCATTGTGGTTTTAATTTGCATTTTTCTGATGATTAGTGATGTTGAACATTTTTTCATAAGTTTGTTGACCACTTGTATGTCTTCTTTTGAGAAATATTCATTCATATCCTTCACCTACTTTCTGATTTTTTTGTTTTGTTTTGTTTTCATGTTGAGTTGTTTGAGTTCCTTGTAGAATCTGGATATTAGTCCTTTTTCTGAGGCATAATTTGCAAATATCTTTCGTCATTTTTAGGTTTTCTTTTCACTCTTTAAAAATTATTATTATTTCCTTTGCTGAGCAAAACTTTTCAGTTTAATTAAGTCCCATTAAACAACAGATTTTCAATGTACACAAAACAGCCTTATATTGGAAGACGATACCATCTAGGACTTTCATAGCTAGAGAGGAGAAGTCAAAGTCTGGCCTTGAAACTTTAAAGGACAGGCTGACTATCTTACTAAAAGCAAATGTAGCTGGTGACTATAAGTTGAAACCAATACTTATTAACCATTTTTAAAATTCTAGGGTCCTTAAGAAATATGCTAAACTTATTCTTCCTGTGCTCTATAAATACCTCTTTATAGCATAGTTTACTAAATATTTTAAGCCCACTGTTGCCATCTGCTTCTCAGACAAAAAATTATTTCTCTCAAAATATAACTACTCATTGACAATGTACCTGATCACCCAAAGCTGTGATGGAGTTGTACAAGAAGATTAATGTTGCTTTCATGCCAGCTGATACATCCAGCTGAGGCCCTTGGATCAGGGAGAAATTTTAACTTTCAAGTCCTATTATGTAAGCAATACATTTCATAAGGCGATATCTGCTATAGATAATGATTCCTCTGATGGATCTGAGCAAAGTAAATTGAAAACTTTCTGGAAAAGTACACCATTCTAGATGCTATGAAGAACATTTGTAATCTATCGGGCAGGTCAAAATATCAACTATAAATATTAACAGCAGTTTGGAAGAAGTTGATTGCAACCCTCACGAATGGCTTTGAGAGGTTCAAGACTTCATTGGAGGAAGTAACTGCAAATGTGGTGGAAATCACAAGGGAACTAGAATTGGAAGTGGAGCCTGAATATATGACTAAACTGCTGTATCTCATGATAAAACTTGAAGAGATGTGAAGTTGTTCTTTATGTATGAGCAAAGAAAATGATTTCCTAAAATGGAATCTACTCCTGGTAAGGAGGATGTGAATATTTGCTGAAATGATAAAGAATTTATTATTACATAAGCTTTGATAAAGCAGAAAGAGGGGTTTGACAAAACTAACTCCAATTTGAAAAGAAGTTGTGCTCTGAGTAAAATTTTACTTAGATGAATGCTAGTCTATACTACAATATAGTGAAAATACAGCTTTTATATGTACTGGAAAACAAAAAAGTGTGTAACTTGCTCTACTGTGATATTTGTGTTATTGGGTGGTTTGGAACCAAACCCAAAGTCTCTCTTAGATAGACTTGAATGTTTTGTTGTTATGCCAGTGAAATAGACATTATATTTGACCTCTAGTTAAGGAATGGTTTGAAAATCAATATTATTCACAAAACGTCATGCAAGGACAAAAACTAGATGTCATGGTTTGTTTTGTTTTGTTTTTTTCAGAAGGTAAAACATTTCAACCGGATGATCATGACAAATCATTAGTCTTAGAAATGCTAAGATGCTTGAAAGTAAAAACCTATTAAACTTAAGACTAATGCTTACTCATACTGACATGCATTCTTGGTGCCATCCATAATGAACACATAAAGGGTTACTCTTCTACACCCTTGGGCAGAAAACTCACACTTACCATTGCTGGCTTCACGTGGTGCCAGTATATACTAAATGCTCTACAAGAATTAGTTTCTTCCAAAGCTTTTGAGAGAGAACTGAATGCTCAAATTCTTTCCTGCGTTACCTGAACCCCATGTGTTGACAAGTGCATCGGATTCTGTTTCTGAGGAGAATCTGCCTCTACCACAAGCAGGAGGACAAAATAGCTTCTCACAGGACGCAATTTAGGGGATAACTAATGCTTTCATCTGCCCAGATTCTTTCTTGCACATCCTGCCATGGTAGATGGCCACCAGTAACAAAAGGGAGATTCTTACACAGCTAAGATAGGTTGTTTTGCTACCCAGCTGAAAGTCCCTCCCTGAATATGACCCGTGGAATGTGGGTTCATCTTCCTGATGCTAGCTAGAAAGCCCCAAAAATATTTTGGGCTGCTTTGCAATATGCCTAAGAGAAGACTTGGGTCTAGTGTTTAGTCACAGTGATGTGGATTCTTTGTTCAATTCATAACAGACACATAGAGGTGAGGGTTGCTCTTCTATATCCCTAAGCAGAAAGCTCCCACTGAACATTGAAGAGAAACTATGGCAGGACACATTTTGGGAAGCCATTCTGTTCAAAGTCTTTGTCATTCAATTATAACACTAGGTAAATATGGCATGTCCATTAGCATATGGAAGAGGAATGGTAGACCAACAGAGTGAGCAATGCCTACCTCATTAGTGTGAATGCTTATTGGAGAGGAAGAATTTTATGTCATAGAAACCTAGTTCACATAAATGTGAATAATAAAAGTGAATGTATTGGCTCATGAATTTGGGAAATCCAAAAAGGTACAACTGATTTCAGGCCTCCGTCAATCTAAATGTTCAAATAAGGCTCAATCTCTTTCTTTCTTTCTTCCTTCCTTCCTTCCTTCCTTCCTTTCTTTCTTTCTTTCTATTTCTTCCTTCCTTCCTTCATTTTTTCCTTCCTTCCTTCCTTCCTTCCTTCTCTCTGTCTTTTCGTTTTAATCTGATTCCTTCTATGGTTATGGAAGTGACTATCTACGACTCAAGTTTGTAGCATCCGTATATCTATGATTCCAGAGCACAGAGGGAAATTTTCTCTGTCTCTGTGATCATATCATTCTCCACCAATGAACTTGTATTGATCTTCTTCTTGTTTGGTTCTAATCTAGCTTTAAGTTTTTGTCCCATTAATTATGCTGGGCAAGTACAGCTTATTTTGATGCTCAGAAAAACATATTCTAAGGAGACTGCTGAAAATGATTGTTGGTATATGTTCAGGTCTTTAATCACAGTGATGAAAATGGCTACATGGTGATAACTGTTATTTCATCAGAATTTCACCTGGTCTGACAAGTTATTATTGATAGATACACACTCTGGGGAATTGCATCTCTGCTACTATGGATAAGCACTTTTTCTGTTAGTCTCCATGGATACCCACTATTAAAGCAATATATATATATATATTTATATATATATATTTTTAATTAAGAGGTTTTTAAAGCAAAAACAATGGTAAGGAACACAACTCCTATTTTTTATTTCTGCTAGTTATAAAAAGGAACCTAAATTCTACACATTTTTTGAAGGAATTGAGCACATTTGCTGAATATAAATGAAAGAATGAGTGAGAAAAAAAGGTGATAGCAACTGAGTTCCAAAAAAAAAGAGAATGTTCAACTAAAGTTTTGTTAGTGCAAGAACACATTAAGAAAACATAGATAAATCAGTGATAAAGCAAGTAATCAGTACAATAACTATTGCAAAAATATTTACTCCCAGACTTTAAAAAGGAGAGTTTCTCAAATGAATTTTGTCACTTGCTCATTAATTTAAATTTTAAAGATAGCAATATTGAAGGCAGGGATAATAATAATAGTAATAATTATTATAATTATTATTATTATAATAAAATTGGGATTTAGGGTTTACTGAGAAAAAGAAGCATTAAATAAATCTGTAATTTAAACCCTGTGTAAGCCAGTGGGGGGAAATAGGACTTAACTCACATAAAAGTTTACTAACAATCAGCACACATAAGCACACACACAGTTTAGGAACAAATCCATCACATAATGAGGACTTCCCGTCTGTGATGTGTTTGCTCCAGAATAAGAAGGCAGAGCAGTCATTTGCCAGACATCCAACACAATGGAAACCTTGTGAACTGTGATATTTTACCTCTCATCTTCAGCTCTGCAGTGCACCACTGAATGTAATCAATGATGCTTCCAAAGGGCTTTGTCATTGGACTTATGTTTTATTTATAGTCATCATCTCTATTTGATCTGTGTTCCAATTTTTAAGATACCTCAGTAGAGGATCTTGGTATGTGGTCACTGTAGCCTATAATGCACCCAATTATACTATATTTTGCAATAGTGAGTTGTTTTTAATCTGCAGCTATGACTTTTAAAGAGTGTATATAGTTAACAGTATATCTAGGCTTTAAAACAACTGAACACAAATGCTAGGTGACTTATTCAAGGATAGAATGCAAGTGATTTCTTAAAATCTAGTCCATCTTCACAGGTGTGCTGGGAGGAAATTAACCATGAAAGCATCAATCAGTCAGTCAATATCTACAAAGGACTTACTGTGCTCACAGCACTGTGGTAGCCACTCTTCATATACAAGGGAAACTATTAGAGTATGATACCTTCAAGTATGTTAAATTTATTATAATGTTTTGCAAGTGCAATAGAAATTCACCAAAGACACTGTCTACCAGGTGCTACTGGAGAAGATAAAATTTAATCTTGGTCTTGAAGGATTGGATAAATTCAGAGAAACAGAACACACAGGTTTCATAGAAAAGAAAGCAAAACATACAAAGATAAAATGACAAAAGCGGGCATGCATATGTGAGGGAAGACACAGGATGGAGAGGAAAAGATGGAACTGTATTATTTAGGTAAAACAAGTTTGACTAGATAAGAAAGGATTTGACTTAGGGAAGTTTTTACATTTACTCAAGGAATATTGGCTTTAAATTTAATATAATAAGCGAAACAAAAATAATTTATGCTTTTAAGTAGAAGGATGAAGATATTTGGACAATCAAAATGAGCAGTGGCATTTGTCCACTGATGTAGCAAAAGAAAAGACAATTTGGGGGGCTGGCATAGGAAGACTGCTTGATGCCAGGAGTTCCAGACCAGACTGGACAATGTAGTGAGACCCTGTCTCTGCAAAAAGTGAAAAAAACATAGTAAGGCATGGTAGTGTGTGCCTGCAGTATTAGGTACTCAGGAGAATTATGTGACAGGATCTCTTAAACCCAGGAGCTGGAGGCTGCAGCAAGGTATAATTGTGTCACTGGACTTCAGTCTGGGTCATAGAGGGAGAACTCATCTCTGAAAAAAAGAAGAAAAAAGGAAGAAGGAAGGGAGGGAAGGAAGGAGGAAAGGAGGAAAAGAGGGTGGCAGGGAGGGACACTGAGAGAAAAAGGAAGGAAGGAAAAAAGGAAGGAAGGAAGGAAAAGGACACTAAATATAGAAAGACATTTAAAAATTACTGAGGTGATGTGTCTAGGAATGATGGGGGATCTGGGTCAGATAGCAAGTTTAAATTAAGCATTAAATCAGAACCCTACCCTGAAGCAGTTTAGCTTAGTACCAACACCCATCAGAGAGTACTTTTAAGTAAAATTCTTATGAAGCAAATCCCTATAAAAATCCCATTTTGATGAATTTTAGTGCTAAAATCAGAACTGTGATTTAAAAGCAAACAAACAAAGATCTTCCCATGAATGCATTTGTAATATTTGAGGGAAAGAAGGTGTGTCTATTTCTCCAATTCATCAGCGTGAAACTCTTTGCATTAATTCTACTCATACCAAGAGTACAGCCAGATGCTAAATTAAGCCAAGAACTGAGATTTAGATAATGCATTTGCATCTTACTTTCTGTCCTATAAAATGAATCCGAACTTTGTTTTTAGGTGCAAACAACTGGTTTGTGGGAGCTGCTTTATTTTCATCTTTAGGGCCACAAGCTATAGCACTTCCTCTGGGCTTTCAATAAAACTGAAGACTAAGCTCATATTTTTCAATCTTGCTTATTTCCAGTGAGGTTTTTGGTGCACAGAAAATGCAGCTTTCTAAGATGGGAGACAACTTGATATTTGAATGTTTTAACTTTCCTGCTGGTTAAATTGTAGCTGTGTGCCACACAGGAGTAAAAGAGCAATCAGGAATTTTTAAGGACTTGAAAATGTAATGTTTGCAGCAGTAAAGATGAGAATTAGCTTAGTGTGGAATCCAAGGGCCAATTGCATTCTGTCTTTTCATCCTCCAGGCACATTGCACCCCCCCAATACAAAACAAAACACAAACAAACAAACAACAACAAAGTCTTTCAGAATTTTAAGACTTTTGTTTGTTTGGGCTCCTTGATGTGCTACAGATAGTTTAGTGTTATCTGATTGGGTATGTACAGTCAAATGGAAACAGAAATATAACTCTTTTTGGTTGTTTTCAGGAGATGTTTATAGTAATCTTCCCAATTGGTTATTATTTTGAATCTTATTGACAGGTTGTGGGAATATCATCAGATAATATCACAACAAATGTTCATAAAAGAAATGGTCTCAAGGACTGTAAATTGATTCGCATAAAATGATGTAACAAATTTTAAATATCCTTTGGGGTATTTGTATCTTAGCTTTGGGGTATTTGAGACTTAACTGCGAGGAATCACTAAAGGTGCCCAAATTTATATCATAAATAGAATGCTTTTTAATGGAGATTTCCAGTTCTAACAATGTTGGTATGGTGATTTGTGACACTCCAATACAATAATATGAAAAACTAGTTAAACAGAAAGCAAAGACAAACAAACAAAAACTACAGTATGGACTTATCTTACTATTTTCCACTACTGTTTCACTCAATTCATTGATCTTCACTAGTCAGGGTGACATACTAAATGGCCCTTGAACTGGGCTTGAGCTTTTTCTCTTTGGGCTTTTGCTGTCAGCATTTGTCCTACCAAGAAAAGCTGGTGCCCATCTCAGCCTCTCAACTTCTATCCATCCCTTAATCTTCAATTAAATTACAACCTTTCCCAGAAAGATTCTCTTACATTCCCAGTAGACTATGATGTTCATCTGCCTGAATTATTCTGGGGCATGTTTTATACTTGCTATTAAATTATTAACAATGAGGGTAGGAACCAACATTGTGTCTTACTCTTAAAAAAATCCCTTGTATTTATGATGCCAAAGAAGGTTCTATTGAAAACACAGGTGATAAATAACTATCTGATGAGATTCAATATAACTATAAATTGTTAACAAGAACAAGGGCCATTCTGAACTTTTACTTAGCTTGTCACATATTTGTGTTCTTTTCTGTTTGTACTTTAGTTACAAGATAGAAATGGAAACTCTGCCATATATAGCATTTATTGTTATCTTTGATAAAAACAGCTCTGGGTCCCTGTTGTTCCTCACCTGTAGTGTGCTATTAAGAGGATGTACTTAGGGGTCAAACCATCCTGTTCCTGCATGCCAATTTCAACAGTTGCTAACTCTAATTGCTTAACCAGTCTAACATCAATTTATCTCCTTTGTAAAATGGGAGTTAAAAGAATACCTGTTTCCAAGACTGCTCTGAAGATGCAATGCACAAATGTTGGCTTCACACAGTGCCAGTATATACCAAATGCTCGACAAGAATTAGTTGCTTCTACGGCTTTGGGTAGATAGATGGATGCTCAAATTCTTTCCTGCCTGACCTATATTTTTCAACTGTGCTCATTTCTAATTCAGATGGAATCTTAACAAAGAACCGACTTTCAAACTATCAACACCTTTCTACTATGTGAGCTAAGAAGGGAGACATGTTACATTTCTTTTATTGCAATAATAGGAAATACATACACTCTTTCTTATTTCTCACCATAGACTTCACCACCCCAGATCCAATAGGGAAGTGATGACTGTGTTTGAAGTAATGGCAGATTAAGAAAGCAAGGAGGTGGAGCTTGGAAACTTACATTGATTCAAGACTAGTTGACCTTAGTTTAAATCGAATATTTTTCTTCTCAAATGATTACATATTTTTCTACTTAATAATGACCAATGCAGAAAGGCTGAGAGAACTTTGAAGTCCAATTGATAAATTATCTCCAGACCTTGTAAAACTATCATCATCCAGCTGGCTTACTGTATATTCAAGTTCAATTTGGGACAATAAGAAAATTGTAGCCATGTGTTGACTTTAGGGCCGTGTGTGTGTGTGTGTGTGTGTGTGTGTGTGTGTGTATGCACACATGGGAGGTGCATGTGCATGTATGATGGTTGGTATTACTTATGTGTATAATCAGAAATATGGCCAGTTAAAAAACCTGAGACTAAATGATGAATACTTACTAGGCATTTTTCCTGATCCAGGAACCTACCTGACTTAAAGCTGTTAATTTTTTCTGGTATGTTCCACCACACTGCCAGGGACATATAGGATTTCTCCCTAGTAAATGCTATTATACTATCCCTTATTCTCTGTCAAAAAGTAGAGGCAATGACCACAGGATCTTTGAGAATAATTATTTCTTCATATCAGAAAAGAGACTGCATTTTGCTGCATACAGATAGGTTTTTCTTTCATCTCAGTGACCTTTTTTCAAAGTCCTGAAAGTGTCAGCAAGTGGTCTGGCCAGTCCTCTGCCTAGTACACATAGACATGATACTGTGTTTTTGTTGTTATAGTCTTTTTAGCACATTCTGTCTTTTTAAAATGTATTTCATACACCAATGAAATTACTGTCTATCATTCATGGTAAAATCCACAGTTTGTGTTTCACCTTTCAGTGAAAATCACTTCTCTTCCTCCCCCTTCCCAAATTCACTCTTCTGGAAATTGAAATTTACTTTTTTGCTAAACTGCAAGGCATGCCAAACCCCAAATAGCTCAGGGATCATAACTCAGAAGCTGCTGGTGCAATCTGTTGCATGCAAAGTCTATAGAAGTAATCATGGACACTGGGATCAGTTTCTCAGAGCAGTTAGAAAACCCAGCAGGAAGATACTGAACTTGCCTGCAAGAACTTTCCAGAAGAACTGGAGTAACTGCTCCATGTTTTAAACCATATGGTAATACATACTATGTCTCTCTTCAGGTAGGTCAAACCTCCTTTTGTGAGTAGATAAGTGACTCCTTGGGAAATAGTACTAGTTTTCAAACTTTCCTTATAATTTAAGAGGACTGGACTGGGATTTAAAAAGTTTAAATTATAGTCCCTGATGAAAAGTTAACTAACTGTGACCTTGGGAAAGCTACACACTACCTTAGTCTGTTTCCTCATCTGGAATTTGAAGGAGTTGGAAGAAATGATCTCTACGGCCTTGTCCAGCTTTAGAATCCTGTCATTTTACTCTACCACTTTTTTCCAGCACAGCTTTCTTTCAGGCAAAAAAAAAAAAAAATCAGAAGGGCTTTTGTTTGTTTTGCTGTACTTGTGAGTGTGAGTACTCTTCACTATTTGAATTTATCTGCCTATTTTTAAAAAGGGGGGGAATCCCCTATGGTCTGTAAAAATGTTTCATATGGAATGTGATGTAAAGCTTCTGGTTTTTAATTCTCTAAAAATATCTGTTAATACAAAGCAAACACAAATTATTACCAAGTATCTCTTGACTTACTGCGCTTTGAGTGAGTTGCCCTCTCTCTACACCAATTTCAATTGCTAGAAGAGTTGGCGTTTAACAGTAGCCTGAAAACCAGAATCTGGTATTGTAATGGCATCTAATGACTTCTTGATATCTCACCGTGTGGTGCCTGGATTTGGAGAAAGACGAAGCTGTGATGAATAATCAGATCTCCAATTCTATGTTGATTGTCCCTCCTCTCAATGCCTTCCCCTGTGTTATAAAATTGGCTCACACATTTTAATGTAATTCCAATATAAATGTAGGCATTCCTGCAAGTCAGTCTGTAATAGGTAAAAATTGACTGGTGAGAAATTAATGAGAAGGCAAGCAGATTGGTGGTGAGAAAAACAAAAGGAAAAATGGTGAATCGAGAACTTATATAAGAAGAGTTGGCAAATGATAAGTTATGAGATAAGAAGGAGGCAGAAGTCAGGGTTATATGAGGGTTTCTGAGCCTGGATTATTGGGTGGAGAGGGAGATGAGCTGTATTGAAAGAAGAGTCCAGATCAGGATATGAGTGGGGGGCTCTTGAGTATGTCCAAAGGGGGATGTCTGGCCAACAATTAAGCAAGAGAAATAGAAACCTTCATTTTAAAGTGAAGCACTTTAGTCCATGATAATTCAAAATTTATTTTAACAGTTAGAAAAGGGAGTTGATTGGGATTAAGACATTATAAATTCTTTTTATCTTAAAAAAATTAGGTGTTCTATTATGCTTTAAACAAACTAGCAGATGCTATCAGAAATGACACTGAAGACTTCTAAACTCATGACAGCATATGTAAATACTCAATCTTAATGAATACATTGGTAGATTTTTTTTGCACTTATTTTTTAACTTTTTAAATTTTTAAATTTTAAAGATGTGGGGTTAAGTATACAAATGGTCATTGTGTAGGTCAAGTTTGGACCTCACTTTGGTCCCCACTTTACCTGGTCCCCACTTTACCTGGTTTGAGATCAGGTACTCCTATTGATGAGATGTGTCGCCTCCCCCTCTCCTGGGAGTTTCCTACTACTGCCAATTCTTTCTTATAGTATTATGATTATTGTTCAGGTTCCGCTTATGAGTGAGAACATGTGTTACTCAGTTCTTTGTTTCTGTGACAGATCACTCAGTATTATAGACACTAAGTCCATCCAACTCGCTGTGAAGTTCATAATTTTGTCTTTCTTTATGGCTGTGTAATATTCCATCATGTATATGTACCACATTTTTTTATCCAGTCCTATTTTGATGGACAGCATGGTTGGTTCCATGTTTTTGCTATTAGAATAATGCTGCAATAAACATGCGTGTGCAGGTATCTTTTTCATAGAGTGATTTGTGTTCCTCCACGTATATTCCCACAAGGGGGGTTGTGGGTTCATATGGAGGGTCGATTTTTAGATCTTTTAAGAATTACCAAACTGTTTTCCACAGAGGTTGTATTAGTTTATATTCCCACCAACAGTGTATAAGTGTTCCCTTTATTAGCATTTAAATTGACAAGTTACCTTTTTTTTAGAGCAAAGAACTAATTCTTACTCTATAAAATTCAATTAGTTTATCCTGATATTTGTTAAACATCTCTGCATAGCCAACACTGTGCTGAAAACTCTGTAGGATAAGAGGAAATCATATAATTTTGTCTTTGGTTTGGGGCAAATTAGTTGAAGTCAGACATATGGGTTGGAAATAAATAGCAGCACAAAGAATAAAAGGACAACCAATGTTTGTATACTGAAAACTTAAATGCATTTTCCTCAACAGTCATCACCCAGTGATACTCAAATGCACTCAATACATTTATCTGGAGGTTGAACATTGACATAAAACCTTGAACAAAACAGAAATTCTCATCACCTATTATCATCTGCCTCATTCTCATAATTGTTCCTTTGACAAATATCCCCACAGCCCTCATATCATTAAGCCAGATGCCTGGAAGTCTAGAATGTCTGAAAATCTAGAATGACTACGACGTACTCTCCTCTCAACTTCCCCATCCCCATGGTCAATATAATGATGTCTCTTTGCTTTATGTTTCTAAAAACACTATCTGCCATGGCTTTCATGATAAGTCCCAATAGAAAGTTCTTTATAGCTCTAGGCTCTTTGCTCTGCATTCCACCCCAAATGTGTATGTTAGGCTCCTTCTAATATAAAGACCTTGGAATTTTGAATAATACCCTCCTTCAAGTCTACCTGCCTTTGAACTTACTTGGACAAATCTTGCAACTCTACTTCAACAAACAAAATCTTAGTTTTCCTTTATGACCCCTGTGCAAAGTGACCTCCTTAGCAACAGCTCCCCTGAATCTCCCTGGCCTCATTGTCTCATCTCTGTGGTCCCAGGACCCCCTGCTTCCCAATGAAGTGGCACTTACTATCAGTTGATGTCACACCAGTTTTTCTCACTTGTTCCTTCACTGGACTGTGAACTCTTGCATGCAAGTGATGTCTCATCTTTTCATATATATTATTGTGATTATTGTAATTATTATCAAAATCCAGTGTCTTTCACATTATTACACTGTCTTATATGCTATATATATGTCCAATGTCTTATACACTATCCATCCAATGTTTTATATACTATTATTCCAATGCCTTATACACTGCCTATTCAATGTCTTATACACTACTTGTCCAATGTCTTATATACTACTGATCCAATGTCTTGTATACTACCAATTTCATGTCTTTTATGCCATCCATCTAATGTCTTATGCATTATCCATCCAATGTCGTATACACTATCCATACATTGTTTTGAACACTACCTGTCCAATGTCTTATACACTATCTATTCAATGTTTTGTACACTACTTGTCCAATGGCTTATACACTACCCATCCAAGTTTTTTATACTACCTACCCCATGTCTTATACACTATCCATCCAATGTCTCATACACTACCTGTTCAATGTATTATAAACTATATATTCAATGTCTTAAATATTGTCCAGCCAGAGATGGAATTGGATTGAAAATATTCAAGTTTAAATGTTCATTTCCCTCTATGAGCATGTTTCTTTTTGCTCCCTTTCTTGCATCATTATCTTTCATATCAGGTGTATGTTTTTTCTCTTAGCAGCTTTTCATATTTTTGTTCTATATTTTCCCCTCTCTTCTTCTTTCTCCATCCCCTACTCATAATGCTTCCTTTTTGAACCAAACTGAAAATATTTTCTTCTTCCTTCTTTTCTTTTTAGCTAACTTTATTGAACTGCTCTTATATCTCACATACAGCACTAGTGATTTTTATTAATTATATCTTAAACTTCATAAAAACTATACAAAGTAAATTCTATTTCTTGTTATATCTTACAGACAAGGTAACTGGGGGCTAGAGAAGTTAAGTAATTTCCCCGAGGTTACACAGCAAGTAAGACAATAAAAGCCAAGGCAGAGTTTGTCCTGAACCAGTCTTTAAAAACTGTGTTTCGTTACACTGAATAGAATTATGATACTTAATTTTGTTTAAAATGATTTATTTTCTCTACCAAATGATAAGGGAATAATGCATGTGGTTATGTCCCAAAAGGAAATGGAAAAATAATACAGAAAGGAATGATGGTGAAATTTGAAGCAATCCTGAGAAACCAATTTGAATCTATCTTAGTTCTGATCTAGTTACTAAGGAAATCTAAATCAAGCACTCTTGACTTAGGATTTGCTTCACCATGTTAACCTGCAGGCAATTGCACTCTGTGGACTGAAGTTTTGATGTTAACATTCCTCATCTCAATTCTTCTAACATGCCCACTGTGCACCTTTCTTGTGCTTAGGCTTGGACACAAACATCACAAGCATCAGATACACATGAAATACCATGGACATGAAGAACATGTGCTTGCACAAAACACACAATCTTTTCATTTCATTTTACCAGAGCTGGTAAAATTGCTTTCATGGTGTTGGATTGCACTAGCATCTGACTGGACTGCATCAAAACACAATATAGCATCTTTTCGTTCAAGGCCATGAATGAAACACTCCACTGCTGGATCTTTACTGTGTCAGCCACAAGCAATTCAAGTTAAATATATTTAAGGATCTCATATTGAATTTTTGCTGGCAAGCTGACATCCCAAATATGTAAGTACCATATTAAAAATAAAATTCAGATATTGTTGTATAGAATTTGCAGGAAGAACTGCTGACTGGAAGGAATCTCATGTTGACATTGCAAACCAAGGTCATGACTAAGTTGCAAATATATATTCTGTGGGTGAATTTTTTAGAGTAAGAAATAAATGGAGTTACCATACTTTTGAGTGTTGTTGCATTAAGTTTGATAAAGACCTTTAGCATTCAGATGTTCTTCTTTTTCACATTCAAATCCTTGTGTTATTGTAAGTAGAAAATGGAATACTTAAACTTGAGGCATTAAGATAGAAAACATTTGTTTCTTCTATGTACTTCAAATATCAGGTAAATTATACTCAATGTCAATGGGAACACATTGAAATGCAGTTAATCCTCTTTCTCCAAAAACTCATGCCATAAGTAGGCAAATGTTCATTTTTGTCCAATCTGGCCACAGTCTACACAAATAGGTGGCTTTGATGTTTGTCTATGGCTCTGATAACATATGTGGCAACACAGAAGGTTGAGACCAGACCTCACTTTTCAGTCTTCTGGTTTCAATGTATAAATAAATAATAAGATGATTGGATTTAAGCACATGATTGAAACATTAGAAATTAAAAAAGGCACAACAAAATTGATATTATGGTCTTAAATATTAGGCAGGGATTGCTACATAAATTGCCATAAATATTTTAATATGAGAAATTTGAAGCCAACAACAACAAAAAAAGAAGAGTACAAGGAATTCTGGTGTTTTCAGCAATATCCAGCTTTAACTGTTATTAACTCAGAGATATCCTCATTTCATCCATATTTCTATCTATTCCTCTTAACATTGTCTTGGAATTTGTTTTTCAGACATATAATTTAATCTGTAAATATTGAACATGGACCTCTAAAAAATACAATATTCTAAAGCTGGAAACAATAAGAATATCAATTCTATAATTTTAAATATACAATCAGGTTTCAAGTATCCTTTATTATTGCATACCATTTTTGCAGTTGGTTTGTTCAAATGAGGAGCAATTATATTTAGCTGATGTGTCTTTTAAAGTAACTTTTCTCTATAAATTTTTTCTCTATACTTTATCTGTTGAAGCAGTCAGATCACTTGGAGAATTTCCAGCAATCTGGATTTCGCCAAGAATGAATCCAACACTTTTTTTTAATTTCATTTTTTTTCTTTTATAAAACACTAAAGAGTAAAATAGTTTCCTTATAGAAGATTCATCCTTTTAAATAGCAAAGTAAAAAAAAGATATTTTATCCCACACTAGATATATGTCTTGTATTTATGACGAAAGAACATTATGGAAAAGGGAATGATGATCTATCAGCTGTGAGGGGCCAAATAAGTCTAGTTTCCATGGATTGTTATAGCTGTGAAGGACCTCAGGGAGCAGTCTGTTTATTTGTGTTTGACAATAGGGGGAAAAAACCGGGGTTCCCAGAATTCAGCCTAAATTTTAAATATTTAAATTATTTTCAAGCTTTGCTTTTTTGAGGCCTAGGGTCCTCAGAGACAATATGATTCCTCAGTAATGCTCCATCTCAGAGGATAGAGATGGAGGTGTGGTGAGAATAGGGGGTTGGGGTGAATGGGGGTGGCATAGGGAGCATTTGGAACCTTCACTGGCAAGACTGACCTTTATATAGGGACATCCATGGTGCTGGTACTAATTTAGAAATCAGTGTAATTTAGTGTAGTATAACGAACAATGAGACTTGAGCCATGAGTTTGAGTGGAATTGCACACACTCTGGCTAAATACTACCTACTCATTTTGGGTCCAGTTTCCTCATCTGAATATTCTAGGTTGGACTATCTCAGATATATCCTCCTCAAGGAGAGCTGTACTTACCAATGCCATAGATGTCAAGCTTGGCCATGGGACTTTGCTGTGCCCCCTCTTGTGGAAGGCAAATACATCTTCCTCTGAATGAATTGACATACAGCTTTTCTTCACCAATAAAATATAGGCACAATTGAAGTGTGCCCATAGTGATTCACCATATTTCTGCTTTCTCTTTTTCAGGAAACTTCAGTGCCCCAAATAGCGGCTGAGAACCACACTTGGATTGCAATACAAATGCAGAGTGAGCTAAAGATCAACGTTAGTTGTGGAAAGTCACTGAGATCTGAGGGTAGTTTATCACTACAGCATAATTGTCTATACTGCCCGATAAAAATACTGAGACATGTGCTATTATCCTTGTATGATTTTAGTGAAAAATCAAATACAGACACAAATGAGCGTGAAATGTCTAGTTTCTCTGTATCTTATTTCTTGAATATGTATTTTATATTACCAACCAGAATGTCAGTACCTCAAGAAAACTTCAAATTATACTGCATTTGTACAGCTTAGAATTCATGACCTAAATGATAGTTTGTTCGCCCAGGGTTTAAGAGTTAGAATTGTGTTAAGGGTGTAACTCTGACAAACATAAGCTCTGTGAAATTAGGTAAAATGCTTAATTTCCCTGAGTCTCAGTAAAGTTTCTACTCTGCCCTGCTTTTTGACAGCAAGAGTTATAACTATGTAAAAATATTTAACTCCTTAGAACCCTGTCAGTGTTATATTTTATGTTAAAAATTCTAAAGAAAAAGTGGCTAGAAAAGTTAAACATTAAAAAAAAGAAGAGTGCCAGGCTCGGTGGCTCAGCCTGTAATCCCGCGCCTTGGGAGGCTGAGGTGAGCGGATTGCCTGAGCCCACGGGTTCGAGACCCGCCTGGGCAACTTGGCGAGACCTCAGCTCTATAATAAATGAAAAAATCAGCCAGGTGTGGTAGCGCGCGCCTGTAGTTCCAGCAACTTGGAAGGCTGAGGCGGAAGGATCGCCGGAGCCCAGCAGGTCGAGGCTGCGGTGGCCGGGAGCGGCCACTGCACTCCAGTCTGGGCGACGGAGTGAGACTCCAACTCAAAAAAAAAA